>PVIU01019412.1:0-36446 GCA_004026605.1 Ondatra zibethicus
TCCTTCCTCCCTTCCTTCTTCCCATCCTTCCTCCCTTCCTTCTTCCCATCCTTCCTCCCTTCCTTCTTCCCATCCTTCTTCCCTTCCTTCTTCCCATCCTTCCTCCCTTATTTCTTTTCATCCTTCCTCCCTTTCTTCTTCCTAACCTTCCTCCCTTCCTTCCTCCCATTCTTCCTCCTTTTCTTCTTCCCATCCTTCCTCCCTCCTGTCTTCCCATCCTTCATCTCTCCTGTCTTCCCTCCCTTATTCCCTTCCTATTTGGGAAAGAAACACAGGAAAAGAAAGCCCAAGTGAAGGTATTGAGAAAACACTGTAAGAGGAGGGAAAGTTTTCTAACTAGTCTTTCACAGTTCTGACTATTGTGTAATATGACCTATGTCTAACATTCCCTTGAGGACCATAGGTAAATGTCACATTACTGCTAATTTGTATGAGCAGAGGAACCTTGGAGAACTCAGCAAAGAAGGTGGGATTACTGATAAAAGGGTCCTGACTATAAGTTGTGAGATGACACAGGCACCTTACACACACACCCTCCAAGTCCTGCCAGCGATTCTTAACCAGGGTTTGCCAAGGAGACTCAATGATGCAGCCTCTTCCTCTGTGTCTGCAATGTTCTTGACAAGTGATATTGGACCAGCATGGTGCTGTCCTTGTTTTAAGGCTCTTTTTACTATCTGAAGCCAATAGATCCAGCCTATGTTAATGCATTTGTCTTAAGTACACAGTGTTGTTCAACTGGACTTCAAGTTAGAATGGATGGTTTTCTAAATACATACCAGGGGTGTGTTATTTAACCTAGAAGTGGTTGCTCTCTGTAAGTTGACACTCTATGTTTCCTTACTGGCTATATTGTTTGTCATTCTACAACGATTGGTGAGGTTACAGCTTCCTTTTTTAGCAGAGAGAGGTCCAATCAGAGCTTGAATCCCCATCATTCATCAATGTAACTCTCCCTTCGCGATACACTGAAATGCATGTATGTCCCCACGGGGAGTGGCTAGAAGATGTATCTTAACTGGTTCAGACTCACGGAACACGGGGAGATTACCAGTCCTCACGCAAACATTTCCGAGTACACCAGGATAGAGACAAATGGTTGCTGAATGCTCTCCGTCAAGCTATAAGACCTAGTTACTGAGTTTGACGATGAGGATAGCAAATGGTAAATTAATAGTCTGGACAACCGTTCATGCGCGCGCACACTCACACACACACGCACACACACACACACACACACACACACACACACACTCACTTCATAAGTAACAATAGTTTCCTTCTGTCCCACAAGTGAGACCTCATATAATGTTACAGAGTGAGTAGCTTTTCCCAGACCATGAGTCCCTGAACAGAGGCCCAGGCCCAGCCACACCCACCCTCCTTGGGAAGCCTTTTACGATCTCAAGCTCTTGAGCTCCTCAACATGACATAATCTTGCAACGGGATTTAAAAAAAAAAAAGCCTCAAGGGAAGTCACTTGGCTTTCTGAGTTTGGCTAAATAAAGTCTGTGTTGGAAAAGATGAAGTGTCACCCTGGAAAGACAATGGGTTTCTCCTTTCTGAGCTCACACTAGCAAAAGTTCTCCTCTGCCTCCTTTTGGAGGACTTATTAGAAGGGACTTCAGCTTCTGAGAAGGCGGGATCCAGCAGCCCCGTTTATTGCGCCAGATATTGCACTCCCAGGCCTCCAAGCTGCCTACGGCAAAGGGTTAGCATAGCCTTGCAGAGTCTCAGCCATGTGCTGGCAGCTGATGCAGGTGCTCCACGGGATGCGGATGCTCCACATGGTGCAGATGCTCCATGGAATACAGATACTCCATGTGATACACATGCTCCACATGATGCAGATGCTCCACGTGGTGCAGGTGATCCACGTGATACAGATATTCCACGTGATACAGATGCTCCACACCCCTGGGAAGCTCAGAGCAGCCACATAAGGTGGATTCAGGTGGTGAAGTAGTCTTCATTCCCGAGCTATTGAGTTACCTGCTTTCCCCAGCTAAGATATAAGGTCTGAGGTGTTCTGCTCATTCCAGGACCTCCGCCCCGGTTCAGAACTCCCCTCACCCTAGTGAGCTTCTGGGGAAGCATACCACTGATTATCTTAGACTGGCTTCCAACAGTTCTCCCTGGAGAAGTTCATCAGAACCGCCCCTTCCTCCTTCTGAACAATACTTCTTAGTTTTACATCTCCTAGATCCATCCTTTTTCTTCTTCCCCATAATTTAAGCTCCATTTTTTTTTATTTCTATGGACTGGGGAACCACAATCCCTTGTACCAAGGCCAAATCATCCTAACGCAGCCACAGTGGTGTGTGCCCGGTGTCCCAGAGAACCTTGGGAATGCCTTCTCCCTACTAACATTGACCTAAAATGCTTTTGTATTGAGTGCTTACCAAGAGTCGGGGAGAAACGCTCTATTTAAGCGTTTCATCCAAATCTCCAAATTGAAATTCCACAAGCCACCTAAGTCAAGATGCTGCCCAAGACTAAGAAACATTAAGTAGTTTGTCCATAATCACATGACTAAATAACCAACGGGAACTGAGACTATGACACCTGACCTACTCCCACAGCCTGGGAGGTGGACAGCTGCCACTGTTACAGGTAAGACAACTGAATGTCTCAGGCAGTGGTTCTAAACCCTGGCTGCTTGTGGAGAATTGAAATTAAGACCCACTCTCCAGTTACATTATTAGTGCTTCTGATGCTGGATCTGGGGAGAGCCGCAAACTTTAGGAAGCATCTCGGGGGATGCTAAAATGCAACCAGA
The DNA here is from genome assembly GCA_004026605.1 of Ondatra zibethicus. Lineage (NCBI taxonomy): Eukaryota > Metazoa > Chordata > Mammalia > Rodentia > Cricetidae > Ondatra > Ondatra zibethicus. The sequence goes on from PVIU01019412.1 coordinate 2,780, forward strand.
TTTGAAGACATCTGACAGATGGAAACAGCTAAGTTTACCTGGCCCAAAGGGCTCACATCCTGCAGAGTGCCCAGCTAGGAAGTGCCAGGACCAGCATCCGGGCTACTCTGCCTTGTGGCCAATGAGAGCTGAGAAAGTCTGTTCACCTGTCAAATGGAAAGAACTGAGGAGATGGCTCAGTGGGTGAGAGCGCTTGCTGCACAAGCATGAGGACCTGAGTTCGAATCCCTGGCATTCATGTAAAAAGCTTGACATGATTATGAAAGTCTGTAATCCCAGTGTTGGGGTGAGGGGGTCACTAGACTTGGTGGCAGCTGGCCTAGCTTCGGGTTCAGTGAGAGACCCTGTCTCAAGAGATTAAAACAGAGAGTGAAAGAGCAGGACACCTAGTATCCTCCTCGAGGGGTCTCCACATGCGCACCCCACACACCTCCACACATGCACACATTTTCTTTCAAAAGAAATTGAAGAGAATGAGCTCCCCTTAAGACTACTGATTGCACCCAGAGTTATACACTTATCTCAGGACAAAGTGGTCAAGGAGCCCTAGTGGTGATGCGGTCAGCTGTCAGTCACAAGAGGCAGATATAGAACTACTTCAGTTATTACAGCCAATGGCAAAACCACCATGGGCACTTGCAACAGGTGCTCTCTCTCTCTCTCTCTCTCTCTCTCTCTCTCTCTCTCTCTCTCTCACACACACACACACACACACACACACACATACACACACATCTTTACATGCTAGTAAGCCTCCAGAAAGCGGCGCCTTCAGCCACATTCTGGGTGGGTTAACCAAGTTGGCAGGCCGTCGAGGCTTACTCGGATGCTGGGGTGATGAGCGCGAGCCTTGGCACTTTGCACCGTCAGTCTGAGTGCGCAGGACCACCCCCACCACAGCGGAAATGCAGAGAGGAATCTCTTACTCCTCGGCTTGCCTAATCGTTTCCACTTAACACACAGTGAAAGCAGAACCTTGTGACATGCTCGCCCTGTCTGGGCGAAGGTTCTGCTTTTTTTGGAAGATCTTGGAAAAAAATTTAAAAAAAAAAAAAAACAACCAAAAAAAAAAAAAAACCTCGAGGGAGAGAGAGAGCTGTGCAACCTTTCAGCCATTCCATGAGCATCTTTACCCACAATGCCCTTTATGTGTTGTGTTGCGCTGTGTTGGGACAGAGACCTATGCGCGTGTTGGAGGGTCTGGGGGTCTAGAGCGGGTACAGGCCACCGGCCTGGGGAGAAAGCAGATGTGGGTACAGCTTGGAGTCATCAGCTAGGATCCTTCGCCAGGGCACTTCGAAGAACTTGGCATGCTGTCAGTGGGCATCCTGTTTGATGACCCTCTTGGTAAAGCTGAGTCTTAGACTGTAGGCAGAGAGATTGCCACGAGGGTTTAACTGCTCTGACTGTCCACTCAGAGAACGCAATAGCTAAAGGTGAATTCCTGACACAGGGGCTCTCTTGGGGACAGTGATCTGACCACATGCCAGCTTCCCACTAGATCAGCTACTGTGGTAAGCTAGGTGTTAATTGTTTTGACCGTTAGCCCTGTCTGGAACATCACTAGTATTAGAGTTCTTTTAGGAAGAGGTCTTGGGGATTATTGTCCCTGGCAAAGGAGTATGCTTAGGAATTCATCTTGGATTCACATATACATAACAAGTTTGTGGGTTTATCTGACAACTGATTGGGATAACTTTGGTGGCGGGGAGGGGTCAGTTGCTATGTCAAGGGGCTTAAGTCCTTAGCTACATAAATCCGTCCTTGGCAACATGTCTACCACAAAGGTGAACATTTAGGATGCTACACCTCCATGGTGACCCCTACCCCATGAAGAAAAAGAAACACACACACACACTCATTCTACGGAAATTCAAGCAACACTGGAGAAATCCTTGCCCTTTAGAAGGGCTGATCGAAGGTCGCATTGTGTGTGAGCCTCCACCCAATAGAGAATGCATTTGTTGACAAAATACAACATAATTCACACATGAGAAAGCAGTTCCTATGATTACCACCAGGAGACAGCACGTGCTTCCAGGGAGACCCCTGGATAAAGGAGACCCCAAGACTTGATTGGCTCACAGTAGCCCCTCCTTTTATCCCTACTCTTTCCTGGGTCACATTTCCCACTTTCTCCAACTGTCTCCACCACTTGGGGTGCTGGACATCCTAGTATAGGGCAAGAATAAGGAAAAGGCCTGGGGTTTCTCTTTTGTCCTGCCTGCCTCAGCAACGGGCCAGGCTGTGGTCTGTGACTTCTGCAGGACCAGTTCCATTGGAGACCAATGGGCTTCCAAGACTGTGCCAGCTCTCAGCTGTTCCTGCCTGCCGGCTTCTATGCCACTCCTATGGGCTCTAACTCTCTGGAGCTGTAAGTCCAGTTAAATGCTTTTTAAAAAATAAAGTATATTGGTCATGGTGTTTTTTATCACAGCAATAGAAAAGTAACTAAACTAATATAACTCCATGGTTGTTTGATTTCCCAGTTGTGCCCTGACCAACACTCTAGTTGACTCTGAGTTCTCTAAATAGGGTCGTCCGTCTCCGTGGCCTCAGTTTCCTGACCTGTGAATGAGTGAGGGAGCGTTTGCTAAGGTATCTCTCGGTTTCCTGGTCTGGAAGGCTGGGGAGACCTGCTGACCAAGGGACAGTGTGGGGGCCGACCTCCTCAGTCTGAAACACCCTCCACACGTCAGGATGTCCCAGCAGCGGCAACCCTTGTTTCTCAGCATCGTATTTACCCTGGCCTGCAACCGAAACCCTTTCCTTGGGAACATGGAGCATCTAGATAAGTGGTTCTCAACCTGCGGGGCACGACCCCCTTGATGGTCAAATGACCCTTTCAGAGCGGCCCCCTAAGGCTATTGTAAACATGGATGTTTACATTATGATTCATAAAAGTAGAAAAGTTGCAGTTATAGAGTGGCAACAAAAGTTTTATGATTGGGGGCATCATCACAACAGAAAGACCCTGTATTAAAGGGTCGAAACATTAGGATGGCTGAGAACCACTGCTCTAGATAACGATTACAATGATTATAATATTTATTTCTATGCTATTAAATATTATAAATATTTATAATAATTATTAAAGTAATAATTACATTTTTAGGAACATAATCTATTTGAGTCAGAAAAAAAAGTAGATTTGGTGTTTCTCGCCTACCCGTTTCACCTTCTGGCATTGCCTTGTACATTTTTAAAGCTCCACACTGTAAGTTTAAACCATCTCCCTGCAACAGTACTAAGTCCCATCTGAAGGACTCAAAAGGTCTACCTCTGGCTATAAGTCATGATGTTCAAGTTTTTTATTGACCAATTGCTTGGTTGGTTTTGCCCACACGAATGGCCCTCTTTCTGATCGTGTGATTCCCATGCACCTAGATTATTTTATTCAGCTGCTTTGTATCCTTGGAACTCTTTGGACATCTTGCATGGCTGCCAATATTTAAAGATGTGCAAAGTCGCATGATAAAGGCAGAGAGCCATTCTCTTGCTTTCTTAGTTTTCTTTTCCAAACAAGTCCCCCTACACATCCCCAATCCCTTCCCCCACTCCTTTCCCCAAGCAGAGACCCCACAGGGGTATAAGCTGGCTGGACTGCTCCTATTCAATCCTGGTGGCAAGGCTCAGGGACTTCCTCGGCTTCTTGGGGAGCTTGTGGGCAATCGGAGAGCAAGAAGCACGTGTTGATAGCTGGGTCCATGTTGGGAGTGACACACTGACTTCCTAGAACTGAACTCAGAGAGGAAGAAACGTGGCCTCCCAGGAGCTGTGCACAGTGGACTGAGGACCATTTTTAGAACTAGGTGTGGCTGCAATCATCAATCCCGTGGTATACTTACCTGCAAGTTTGGGACCAGCCTTACACTAAATTCTGCATAAACTGGACTGTGCGGTTCTCCAGCGTGCATCATTTTCTTTGGTCTAGATGACCAGACGGTACATGTTTGAAAGATGAGGAAATAAAGCTAAGAGCAGCAAGGCACTTGCCCAATAAGCTGGAAACGGCAGATCTAGGAAATCCCCATCAGCCCGACACTGCTTTCAATTTTCTTGCATTTTGCTTGCAAACTAAAAAGCCTAAGCCTCCATTACCTGCTCTTTTACATCAAACGATTTCTGTTTGTTGTTCCATGCTGACTCTCCTTGTCTTTCTGGGCCATTTTGCCAATACACCGAGTTACACTCAGGTAATAATAGGAGGCTGGAGCAATGAATCAGCCTTGCGGGCCACTTGTTGCTCTGACAGAAGGCCCACGTTTGGTGACCAATATTCTCATGACAGCTCATGACAGTCTGAGGATCCAGAGGATCCAATGCCCTCTTTTGACTTCTGTGAGCACATGGCATACACATGGCACATGAACACACAAGCAGACAAAATATTTATACATATAAAGTAAAATAAACAAATGTATTTTTTTAAATGTGCAGCTTCAAATAAGTAAGCAAGATTCTCTCACAAATTTTAGGAGTCTCTTGGGTGGTAGAAGGGGACTCTAGTGGGTCCTCAAAATGTCTAGAGATTCAGAGATGAATCTGAGAGTCCAGGTGACAGCCATCAACAGATAAATACATTCTCGTCTTCCTTTCTTTTTTCTTTCTTTGTTTAGTTTTATCTTTCATTATTTTGCTCTTTTAAGACAAGGTCTTTCCTTGTAGCCAAGGCTGGCCTTAAACTCAGCCCTTCTGCCCCTGCCTCCCCAGTGCTGAGATTATGGGGGTGAATTGCCCCACCTGGACAGACAAAACAAGACACACCTCTGCACCCGTGCCCTGAGGCTAGCTTCTTGCTCAGGTCCCTGAGGAAGAGCTGTGACACTCCGCCTGGTCTGAGGGAAGACAGATGGAGGGTCTGTGGATACCTTCAGAACAGCAGGATTCTGGCTAGAGATCGTAGCTCTGAATGTAACCTGAAGTTACATTCCTCCAGAATCTGGGTTGGCTAAAAGCACACACACACACAAAATCCCTCTTCCCTGAGCTCTGGGCTGCTAGGGCCTCTGGGAATGAGCACAGATCCGATCCCTGAGGGCTAATCAGAGATGGTTTTGCAGGAGACAGCATCAACACTTAGATTTCTTCTGAATCCTGTTGACATTTTCTGTGTCTTTGCTTGCTTTATAGACAGCGCATGACAGAAAGGAACTAGAGGGAGAAGGCTTAAACAACAGTAAAAGCCGAAGGGCCTCAGAGAGAGCAGAAGTTGGAAGGCAAGCAGTAAAGAAGTTGAGACTAGCATTGCCTACAAATCTACAGTGTTCGGACTTCCCCAAGAGAGAATGAGAACTCTGTGTGTGTGTGTGTGTGTGTGTGTGTGTGTGTGTGTGTGTGTGTGTGTGTGTGTGACAGGGGTATCCATACGGAGAGACAGAATCACAAGAAAACAAATGGACACATTTTTTAATAAGATATAGCTACACTACAAACACAGCCCTGCATGGGTGTGGTGTGTGTGTGTGTGTGTGTGTGTGTGTGTGTGTTCAGTTGAACATCCCTACCTTCCCCCAAGTCCAGGAAGATGTCCTGCATTTCCAGGGATTCTGGCTCCTCCCTCTTCTGTCAGGCCAACTGACACTCCCCACCCTTCCACCCCTACCCCCTCCCATCCCACCCCCTTATCTCTATTATCTATCAATCAAAATGATTTGCTCTAGTGTCTGTATTCCTTTTTAGCTCTGATTCAAAACCCAGAGCCTGGCTCTTCCCCACCCTCAAATCCCCCATGCCTGCAGCAATGCTTGACACAGGGCAGGGCTGGGGAGTTGCTGGTGAGCGTGCACCTATTCTACACAGGACCCCCAGACTGTAACCTATGGGTGTAGAGCTGGCAAAAGGCTGCTGTGCTGGGGAAGGGGCCAAGCTCATCCAGTAGGTTTTCTATTTTCCCTGGAGTTCTTATCCTTGTGACTTCAACTCTTCCGTTAACACATGCTGAAACTGTCTCGCACCTTTTTGCGTTTTCAGGCTTTTAATGAAAGGGCATTAGACAATGTGCTGGAAGAATGAAGGTTGCTGGCCTAGGGAGAGGGCGCAAGCGTGAGGGCCTGAGTTTGGATCCTCAGAACCCACGGAAAGACGGGAGAGGTGTGGTGCTCTCTGCCATTGGATGGGAGGCAGAAACAGGATCTCTAGAAGCTTTGATCTCAGCTTGTCTGGCATACACAGTGGCAAATAACAAGAGACCTTATCGCAAACATGGGAAAGGCAAAGACTGACCTACATATGCATGCCATAACATATGCTTACAGAGAGAGAGTGGGGGAGGGAGAGAGGGACAGAGGAAGAGAGAGAGAGAGAGAGAGAGAGATTTTCTTTCTTTTCTTTTTCAAGAATGAAGGTTGAAGTTTGCTAAATCACCTGCTGCAACTCTGGAATTGGAAACAGTGAAGAGTTCAGGTTCTGAGACTCAAGATGTATCTCTATGCTTTTTAGAAACAATTGCCTTCCTTGGGCTTGTTACATTTGTACAAAGATGGATGAACCAATCTGTGAACAGACATATAACAGACAGCACTGGAGACTGGGCAGGGGTGGGGAATCAAGCTCACACACCCAAACTTCTGTTATGGAGAAAGCAAGGGACGGGTTTCTCTAGCTGAAGAGAAAAGAGCAGATTACTCAGAATAACACCAGGTCTGGGTGTGAGAGAGTCTGAGGGACAGTATCCAACATTCGTGTTCTCACTCCGGGGAAGATGTAACTAGGGTTCGATTCTGCTCTTCCAGCATCCTTCACTGTGCCCTGGCCCCCACAGTTCCAAGGAAAAGGCAAGGATGTTTTTTAATGTATCTCTGGTTGATGACAGGTGTATTAGTCACCTTCCATCTCTCACCTTCTCTTCCTTCAGAACCAGCAAAATGCACTGTGCCTCACAGTAGCCCCTGAGAACTCAGGCAAGGGAGCAGCCGGATGTCACTCAGCCTGGTTCCGGGTGTGAGCCTTCTTGAAGATGAAGTGAACTCCGCGGAACTCCTCTGGTTGCTAGGAGACATGATATCTTTAAATGTCAATTACCATTCCCCTCAAAATAGCTCAAATATCACCCAGCGTTGGAGCTTTAAAAGTTTTTATGAGATTCTAGATTTTAAAAGCGTGGATTAAAAATCCCGAGATCATGATGCGTTGCTTTTGAAGAAACACAGATAAAAATCTTGACTTGACTACTGCCTGGCTGGGTGACCTTGGCTAAGGAGGCTCATTTTACCTCCTCTCTAAAAAGGGAAGGGTGGCAGTAGTCAATTTCATAATCTCCAAAGCTCAGTTCATTTGAGCTACCCAATTCCCATCAGATACAACATATGTGAGAGCCAGAAAATGGAAAAACACTAAAATATAGCTCATTTTCATAGGGCCTCTTATCCCTCTTTGCCTGTAATTGATTTTTCTTCTGTGCGGGGTAGATATTGAAATTTCTGGGGGTGGCAAGAGGTGATCTGAGATCTCAGAATAACATGTGCTTAGAAAGGAGCTGGGGAGGGATGCGCCTCTCTCCTTGTTATTCTTCACTGTGTGTGATAACAATGGGTCAATATGTTCTCATGTGATGCTCTGTACCATGCATGAAATTGATGTGAGTAAGGACCCCGCTAACCATCTTTCAGTGTTGTTTGCATCTCAGACTGCCGCGGGCTTCACTAGCAACGGCAGACGTATGCACTGCAGCAGGCACGCGCCCACTTTCCCAGTGAGTGGCAGAGAGCAGGGTTTCAGTAACCAGGCGAGAAAGGACTGCAGGTGAGCTCTCTGGTCTGTCAATGGGTGTCTTCGGCATATGTCGTGCTCTGGGCAAAGGACAAGTCCCTTCAACTTGTCCTTTTGACACTGAGCTCACATGTGGGTCGGTCTTTGTAGCATTCTGCCACCTCTTCCTCTCGGAAGCATCCTTACTTCAAATAACTGAACAGTAAGCACTCAGACCTTGGGTTTAAGATTCCCCTGGTGGCCAGTCACTTACCGTGGGCAAGGGTATTTCAGCTCGCTGAGCTTTGATATTGCTTAGCTCTAAGTGGGTATGATAACATGATTCACAACTTTTTATTAGGTAAATAAAGGACATTCAACAATGGTGCTTAAGAGGCATCAAGCCCCTAGCAAGCTGTGAATGCCATCTATTACCTTTAAAGCTGTTGTTCACTATGGGGTTGAGTACAAGATCAACTTAAGAGTTAATAATCATGTAAATATCAGTTTGGTTCTGGTGCAATGACTCTACTAGCAGGATTCATGATTGAATGTAAACATATCAACTGTTTTCAAAGGCACATGAGTGGTTACCTATAATCATAGAAAGCACAAATCCAGTAATTTTTCTTCTGAGACAAGGCTTTGCTATGTAGATCAGGGTGGTCTTGAACACCTGAGGAATCCTGCCTCAATCTCCTGAGTTCTAGGATTCCAATTTTCAGTAAATAGCTTTTTTTTTTTTAAACTCTGAAAGACTCTACGTGTTTTTTTGTGTTTACTATAGATTTACTGCCAAAACACTTTTAGCTTGAGTTAAAATAAGAACAAAATGAGATTTATATTTTCTAAGTGTGCATCAACTACCTTAGGGAAAGGAAGCAGACACAAAGTGATTGAGAAAGAGATGGGAAAAAGTTGCACGTAGTCTCTACAGATGGATGATAGTCACACCTCAAGAGTCAGGGGCAGCTGGAAGCAGGGGATGAAGAACCCCCAAGAATGCTCAACATAAAAAAGGAAACAGCATTTTGTTTGGTTTTTAAGGAATTGAACGGACTGTGTGATTGGGAGCATTCCCATAGCGAGGGAGAAAGCCAAGACTGTGTGCCTGGATACGAGAAGGGATGAAAGGCAGCCAGGCCAGTTTTTGAATGTTTGAAGACCCGGCATGGAGAGGCAAGTCTGGTTTTCCCATCAAGTGTACTGTCCTCATTAAACTGCATAAGACATCCACAGTTATGCTGTGTAAGTAATATGACCTTTGAATATTAGGACTCAGAGATATGAAGCAATCAAATGTACTCTAAATCCTCTGAAATAACATCAGCTCTGTAGGAGAAAAATCTCTAAAAACATCTTTCAACACTTTGTTCCTTTATAAATTAGCTATGTGTGTGCCTGTGTATCTGTGTGTGTGCATATGTGTATGCGTCTATGTGCACATGTATGTGTGTGTGCCTGTGTGCAAGTGTGTGCATCTGCATGTGTGTCAATGTGTGTATGTGTGAATCTGTGCTTCTGTGTGTGTATGTGTGCATCTGTGTGTATGTATGTGTCTGTGTATATGTGTGTGCATCTATGTGCACGTGTATGTATGTATGTATGTGTGTCTGTGTGCATCTGCATGTGTGTGAATGTATGAGTATATGTGCATATGTGGTCTATATGTATGAATCTGTGTGTCTCTGTGTATGTGTGTCTGTGTGCAACTGTGTGTGTGTGTGTAGGTATGTGTGTGTTGTGGCATGTGTGTGAAGGTCAGAGAATAACCTTAGGTATTGATCCTCACCTGCCACCATCTTTGAGGGAGGTCTTTTGTTGTTTTCCTATTGTCCACATCCCATGACCTTCCCAGGATTTTTCTGCCTCCCATGTCCCTAAGGACATTCTGGGATCAGAGGTACATGCTAACATGACTGACTTTATGTGGCTTCTTTACTTACTGAGCCACCTCCTTAGCCTTAGGGTTGAGTTTTATTTATTTTTCTATTCTTCATACTAAGGACCATCTCAGAGTCAATATAGAATTACCCACCGTGGGTTAGCTCAGCCAACACTTTCAGAAAAACCTTCCTTTTTAATGACCAAATTATTAATAACGATACTACAAAAAATCATGAGGCACCATATGCTGCATGATTCGAAAGTCCCGATGAGAGGAGGTATTTTCAGTATTTCCATCACATAAAGGAAAACTTGAAGTTCAGAGAGGTCAAGAAACTTGCTCAAGGCGAGCCAGCCCAGCACAGGGCGGCCTGATGGCACCCCACCCCCACCGGCTGTGCTCACTTCCCACCGTGTCATGCTCATCCACTTCCTGTCTCGCCTAAACAAACACCATTCAGGCAAAATGAAGTAGCACTAGCGGCCAGTGACGTGGCCCTGCCACACCTCCCAGTTGAACCCTCTAATTTCCAAGTCTGAGTTGCAAGACCTTTGGCTCTGTGGTCCTATCTGGCCTGCCCCAGGCTGATGTTTGTTTTGAGATGTGCCTCTGTCAGAAGGGCTGAGTGTCCTCATGCGTGCTTGAGATGTATGTATGTGGCCATGCAGAAACTGAAGGTGACGGTCTCTTGTGTATTGCCTCACAGCATGGCCCTTGTCCCTGCTGCCCATCCACGAGTTTGTTTCGGAGGGGCTGTCAAGGCTATAAGTAGGCTCATGGAGGCTATAAATAGAGCCCCGAGCTTCGGCCAGCTCAGCGCGTTTATGTTTTTGAGTTGCGCGGCAACGGTTGTTGTAATTATAGACACGTGGGTAAGGATGGGTACTAACTGACAGTTCCTTCCCCTGCTTCCTTCTTTGCCAGCATGGGGGTACCTGAACTCACAATCCCATCAGAAGTTCCTTGTGCTCAGTTGCTGCTGTACGACCCAGCTAAACTGAAGCAACCAGGGTGATTGAAAAAAGTACCAAATTCCTTAGCGTCATTTAGATCACCTCTTGTATAGCCTATGTCTTTTACACAGAAGTTCCCTAATGCGACATTTAAAAAAAGAAATTGCTCTTTGCTGGAGAGATAGCCCAGTCATTAGAGTGATTGTCTTGCAAGCACTAGGACCCGAGTTTGATTCCCAAAACCCACTTTTAAAGAGCCAAATGTGGTAGCACACATTTGTAATCTCATCACTGGGGAAATGGAGACAGGCAGATCACAGATGTTTGCTGCTCAGCTAGCCTGGCTTACTTGGCAAGTTCCAAGCCAGTGAGAGACCCTGTCCCAGGAAAAGCAGAGAGAGAGAGAGAGAGAGAGAGAGAGAGAGAGGGCGCTGGTCATTCTCCTTCCTATCTGTATAGAAAACAAGCAAGATTTTCTGCTCTCATGACAAAGCATGTGTGCGTTCTGTGGTCTTTGCAGAAACCTGTAGGATTTGTGAATCTGGCCAATGTGATGGTTTCCTTATACCCCAAGGTATGACAAGTGTATCCATGTACCTTGTTCTACTCTGAGATTCAAGCTCAGAAAGGGTTATGGTCTACATTAGTATTTCAAATGTGCCTGCAATCTTGCACCAGTGAGTGGGGATGCCCCCCCCCCCCTTTCTGCTGTGTTCTTAAGTCTCCAGGAGCCAAAGGACTGATCCATGGCCTAAGAATCCTCTCTGGCTGACCAGATCCAGCTACCAGGACAACCAGGAGTGCCCAACCCTGAACCAATGAGACCCCAGTGGAACAGATGTAAGTGGATGAAATCAGGAGGACTACGGTGTCAGGTGAAAGGGGCATACTTCCAAGGGCAATTTTCTATACTCTCCAACCTCATCTCCCCGCACCCCCCATGCCTTTGGACGCTGGCAAGGATGAGCTAGAACGAAAGAGAAACTGGAGGTGTTTGAGAGGGGCCAGCCCATGCGCTGGCCTGCCGTGTCTTTGTTCTTTGTCTAGCTTTCATGGCTGTGATGATGGGTTTAAGCTGCTAGGTGTTCAGGGTTGTTAGAGGGTAGGAAGAGCACAGAACACCAAATCAAAAAGAAAATCCCCATGTGGTACCCAAGGACATGGTTTTAAAGTCATGTAAGCATGCGGCAAACCATTCATAAAGCAACCAGGGTCTGAGAAAGGGCTTGCCGCAGAAGAATGAAGGCCTAGGGCGGATAGCCAACGCTCATATAGAAAGCAAGGTACAACATTCATCTCTCGGCTCTTGTCTGTGGATATTATATGACTGGTTCCTTCAAACTCATGCCACTGTGACGTCCCCACAATAATTGACTATGATCTGGAATCGTATGCTAAAATAAATCCTTTTTTTTTTTTACCCTAAATTGCTTTTTAACCAGGATATTTTCTCACAGCCTCAGAAACGAAATTAGAAAACAGCCTTTTCTATATTTGCCTTTTATGAGGTTCCCAATCAAAGGCACTGCAGAGTTTGCAGGAGGGTGGCTTTAGTTATATGTGAAAGAAAAACCAAAGTTGGCCCTATGATTCTGTAATTGAGAAAGAATGGGAAGCCATGTGTGCCAGGTCCAGCTCCAGACACAGTAATTTTAGACCTCTCCCAGAATTTCAGCGTGATCTGGGTCCTCTGCAGTGTTCTGTCCTCAGTTCCCACTGTCTGTCTGCAGCTGGATCCCACACATGCTCACATGCGTTCTCTTCTGCTGCATTCAAAGCATCCATCTTCCTTCACCACACACAGCTAATCCCTGCTCTCCAGCAGTCTTTCCACAAGCTTTCTAGTTTTCAGTCAGGAGAGTCAGAGAATTCTTCCCCATGTCCATTAGCCCCTTGTTTACACCCCACCGATGCATTTCCCACTCTGTAACAGGGTTTTCTCATCTCCTTCCACTGGCCTAGATCCTCCTTCGAGCCATCAGCATGTCTTCCAAGACTAGATAGCACCCAGCTCCTAATGCATTGTGAATAAATGGGAACTGAATCTCTTCACTGCCAAGAAAAACAAACAAACAAACAAACAAAAATGATGCCAACTCTATTAACCCGCATACCAGTTCAGGAAGTTGACTGGTTTTGGAAGGATCAGGCAGTGTGGGATCATTCTTGTTCTCCACAAGGCCGAGCGCATGTTGGGTGGCCTTAAATGCTTGCTAGACTGACCAACTTGTAATCCTGGACTTTCCTATGTGTAAGTATCTTACTGCCCAGACTTTTGATGCTGTATAAACTCTTACCTCTAAGTTGTTTATTGTGCACTGAGTTTGAAAGTTCATTCATGATTTGTTCAAAGGATGCTAGGAGTTTGGCAAAATGAAGCTTTCTTTATGACAGTACTATCTTGGAAATGGAAGGTTCGGGTAGTTGTCCAAATATTTGATCATATTTTACTGAGGGATAGAAAAGAAAAGGGCGGGTATAGGCAAAGTGTCTCATTGCGTTAGTAAAACTAACACAAATTAGAAATCATTGGTTGTATAAAAGTGGACAGGTTTTTATCACTAGTTGGATACCCACTATGATATGGAATGCTGTGTGTTCATTTACGAAGGGGAAAAAAAAAGCTAATTAAAGAATGTGGAGAAATGCTAGGACTGTGTGGCCAATTGTAGTATACAAGACATGTAAAGAAAGTAGTTAATACTTTGTTCTCTGTTTCTGTGTGCATGTGTGTGTGCGTGTGTATGTGTGGGTACACATGTTCATGTGAGTGCCAGTATTAGCCTCAATTTCATGATATTTCTGTCTTGTTTTGGTAGTACCTCTCACTGGACGTAGAACTTTCTGGTTTGGCTAGACAGGCTGGCCAGCAAGCCCTAGGAATCCTTATTCTTTCTCTCCAGGGCTTGTGTTACAGACATTTGCTTCCACGCCAGCTTGTAATTGGGTGCTGGGGATCAAACCAGTATCCTCATGTTAGAAGAGCAAATGTTTCGCCAAAGACTGAGCCCTAGTCCCTGCCTCGGTAAATAGCATTTTTATGATTACTTCGAAAATTCTTGGAAGTCTCTCCACCCCTCAAATTAAGAATGTCTAGACGTGTAGCTTGCTGTTCACACCTTTGATTTTCACATTTGCTACAGTGTGGATTCAGTTTGAGTGTGTTATTCCTGGTCTCCGGTGTGTACAGCGTGGGGCTGTGGACACATAGAGAGTGTGGTGCTACGTGGCTACTACGGGAGCACTGCCCTTGGAAGGGACCGATGCCGGCTCTACGAAGTGAACAGGTTTTTATAAACCACGGTACCCCACACGCTTGTCTTTTCCTGCATAGGGCTGTTCACTTTTCCTCCCTCCTACCATGTTTTGCAGCTTCAGGGACATAGTCAGTAGAGGTCAAAGGGATGGAGTCACCTGGTCTTGAACTTCCAGCTTCCCAAACTGTGAACAAAATGAACCTCTTTTCTTTATGAAGTACCACACAGCAGGGTAGCCTATCACGGCCACATGGAGCCAATGCAATGTTTTCAAAAGTTCAATGCTTAAGTCAAAAAGGAAGATGGTTTGTGAGAGTCTTAAAACATTTTCTAACCCGAAAAGACTTTGGGAGAAACAGCACTTTAAGAAGAAGCAGGAGCTCATGGCTCTCTTATCTTCGGCATACTGGCCTAGAGCTCTCAGCATGGAGCAGAGAAACTCCGCTGTGCCAACTGCAGCAGTCAATGCAGAGATTCCTATCTGGTCAAAGAACTGATCAGTGAGCACTTGGCCTTAAACAGGACATCCGTATCACCCATCCCTGCTCAGGCCCAGAGAACATCACAAAAGAATGGGAGTGAAGAATTTAGGACTCAGAGGATGTGGGGATTGACACGAATCCCTGCCGTTTAGGCATTTTAGCTACGACATTTAGCATTGCAGCTGCGAACATACAGCAGTTATGGATATTTGCACAGTATCCTCCTAGGCTTCCATCTTTCAATTATGGATGGAGAAGGTGCCATCCTTTCCAGGGAGGCTAATGAGTGTTAATGGCTGCTAGAAGAATGGGTGTCATTTTCCCTATCGGTGAGAAGGGAAGAAAGGAGGATACCGGGGTGCATTGGCGATGTGAATATAGTCACGATGTGTTGACTATTTGTATGAATCTGCCCAAAACACAGGCGAAAGAACAAAGAGGCTGACTGGGAATAAACTCTAAGGCTGTATCGTGGTCACTGCCTATCATGGGGCAATTTATACACACACATGCTGGAGACACAAGCTAGGCAGGAGTCATACCTTTTGCCATCCCCTCCCTGTGCCTCTTGATGACGTTGTCTGCCAGTTTCCCTTTCTTCCTTTGGGAAATGGAGGCAGTACCAAGACCCCTCCTACAGGCTGGCCAAAGAGTGTGAGTAGGGAAGGATGCTTAGGTGCACCACTTGCAGGGCATTTACTCCATCCCTGTGACACAGAAGCAGTTTTCTAGGAAGGAAGGACCCAGAGGAGCTGGGAGGGGGAAACGCTCCTGACTTCACAGGCTGTCTGACCATCCCACCGAATCCCGAGTGCTATTAAAAACCCAATGCGGAAATGCTTACAAGTTCTATTACTACTCCCCAGCCTACCCACTGGGTCATTCTGGCTGTGGCTGGTGTGAGTGGGTGTGTTCTATTTATTCACCTCATGACTCCTTCCAAGTTAGAGAAGTTGGAAACCCTGACGACTGTTCCATCCGTCGCTTCTTGCTTGTCACCTCCTCTGCACTCGGGAAGGTGTGTCTCCTGTGAAACTGTCACATCTGCATGTGAGTTTTCAGTCGTTTTAACCTTCTTGACACTTTGAAGTCGGGGATTATGACTCTGCAATCATATGATCAGAAGAGGTTGTGCTCAGAACATGCTGTTGGCAACAGCGCAGGGTCAGTCAGAGCACACACTGACCACGGATATCCCGAGCCTCGGGTCTTGGGTTTGTTCCTCTAGGCGTGGCTGTCGCTCCATCCCATTGCCCTGTGACAATATCCTTGTATACATTTCCCAGAAGCTCTCGAGGGTTTTAGTGGCATTGCCTGTGGCTGACTAACATCAATTAACAGCTTTGACTTTACAAGATCCTCAAGAGCCTTAGAGGTCCCAGATTGCAGGCAGACCTCAAACGACCTCAAGGTACAAGCCCAACTACACAGGCGAGGGAGGGGAGCGTAGAAGCAAGGTCATAGAGAAAATGAAAGAGCCACACGAAAAGAACTCACCAAAGACTATCACGTTCAAGTGCGAGTTTCAAAGGTCTCAAGATGAGAATTCTGTGTTGGTCCCTATCAAACCACCCTCACCTATTCTTTGGCAAAAAAAAAAAGAAAAGAAAAGAAAAGAAAAAGAATAAAAAATATTCAGTAAAAGTCAGTGTCCTGCATATTTGAAGGGCATACTTCTAAGTGTTCCATCTCCACTCTTATCCCCAACATCTCCTGCATACTTGAACGTAATTTTTATTTAAATTGCCCTCCACCCTCTGTGACTGTTCTCCTTCAAGATCAACAGCCACGTCATCACTGGAGTTCTCCAAGTCCCCACCTCAGTGGTCCCCACCAAGATGTGATGCTGTGGATGAGCCTCACCATACTGAAACCCTCTTCTCTACCATCCTCAACAGTTTCCTCCTCTTTTCTCCCTTCATGGCTTTGCTCCCTCATCTCTCCCTCCCCCTTTCTCTCTCTGCCCTTTGTTTTAAGTTTGTGAGCTAAGAGGTCTGTCATCGGCTCTCTGTTCTCACTGGGCATGGCTGCCTTCTACCCTGGTGTTAGATACTACACACATTTACTTTTATCCACAATAGGTATTTATTGGTTTGACCACACAGCTTCATATAGTAACTCTCCCTTATCAATAATTGGGCTTTCCGGGGTCTCAGTTTCCTATACCTGACACCAACTGAAAATACTGAGCAGAAAATGTAAGAAGTAAACTCTTTCTAAGTGCCTTAAATGGCCCACGGTAGAGGCCTGATGGATTCTTTTGCTGCCAGGCCCTTTTTCCCCTGGGATGTGAATCACCCTTGGTCCAAGGTATCCACACTGAGCCATCTCCCCAGCCAGGTAGCTTTCACTGGCATCCCAGTGCCTCAGTCTGGCCTGCTCAGAACAGCTGCCAAAGTCCATGGCAGGTCAGAAGCCATCCTACCCACGCTACAGAACAACTGAGAGCCAAGGGAGATCCTGCTGATAAGGTAAACTTTGTCTTTCGCCTCATCCCCACACCCTCCAGACTGTGCACCTTAAAGGTCATGGTTGTGGGCAGTCCTTATCAATCAAAGTATCAGGAAGAGATAGAAGAAAAAAAAATCCCACTCTGGGATATGGCTAGACGTGTGGGTTTCAAAACACTTCAGATAGTTAAATGAGTAACATTAATGAGATCCTGGCATGGTAAACACACCCCCGCAAGGATAATGATATTAGCTGCATTATCTGAAAAGCAATCATGCAGGAAAGGTAACATTTGGTTGAAAGGACTACGCAGAGAGGTCCATGCTGTAACTTGTTCTTTTGGAGCAGGGACACCCCCTCCTCCCTCCCGCCATGGCAGCATGCCATGCCTACTCCGATCAAGGGTGCGTGAGCCGGAGGAAGCAAAGAAAAGATGGGAACCCAAACGGAGAGGAAGAAAATGGAGGCCTTCGTTTTCTAAACCTGTCCCTGGCTCCGATTGAGCAAGAATTTCTCAAGAAATGTGAGTGTCCCTCGCAGGAAGCAGGCTTCATCCTGGAAAGATAACCAGCTGCATGCTTGCCGGGGCATGGTTTTTCCCTTCCGTGGTGAAGAGATGACTCTGGCCGTGCTTGGCACCTTTCCCCACAACCAGAGAATCATCAGGGTGTATCTAGTATCCATGTCAGCAAACGCCTGCCTCTGGTTCCTCTTCCATCTCATGGTACAGAAGATGCCTGATGGCAAGTGGGAGGGGTCTGCAGCCTCTACCTGCCCATCACCCTAGATGGCCTCTGGCCAAACTGAAGCAGATCTCACGATCCTGAACATCCATTCTGTTAAGTACAAGACACTTCCTTTTCACCCCTAGCTTACTTGACTCCACCTCTTCTTTCTCTGAGACCTAGTTCTTTATTTGAGATCTTCCAGCGTCACGAGAGCCTCTTCTCCTTATTGAAAACAAGTAGGCCAATTAATTCACTCTGGATTATTGGAGTCTTTTTTACTTTTATTGGCATCAACATTTACATTTGGGAGAAGAGCAAATAGTTTATCTGGAAGATTTCTCTAGTAGTGAAGTTTCTGGCTTCTCAAGGTGAGATTTTTTTTTTCTAGTACCTTGAACTCCTACTTGGCTACCACCGATAGTTTGCGCCCAAGTATGGCTTTCATATCCAGGTCATGGTTCAACTGTAGGAAGTGACTGGCAGCTGCTCTCAAGCTTAACTAGTTGCTTTGGTTCAGGGCTCATTTCAAAGCCACTATTCAGAAGCGTTACTCACAATAAATTTAGCCTCGATGGTCCCATCTTTACCCCGGGCCCAAAGATCTTTAGCATCTCCCATCCCAGGCTGAGAAGGGATGGGAATGCTAAGACTCCAGTCACGTGATCACTTTGCAACCCATGCACAGAGGCCTTTGTCCCTCCATAAACCCATCGATCATTTACTAAGCTCTGCAGCTGCACCAAAGAACCAACCAGGCAAAGGTCCTACAGCGCTGGAGCCAAAAAGTGGAAATGGATTAGGTTACTTCTGTTTATCCCCAGAAAGCAGAACCGAGGCTTGTGGGCAGCAGGCCTAGGGAAATATATTTCTGTTCCATATAACACACAACCAAATATGGAATGCTCTAGAACATCCTTTCTTTGCAGAAACTGCAAGCTGATCAGTATGCAATGGTATGGATGCTGGCTGCAGAAGATGCATCCTTAGGACTGAATCGGTAGCTCTCTGTTATTCTTTACAGCAACAGAGACAATTTTTCAAACCAAACAGAAATCTTACATGAATTTCAATATAGAAATGAGTGGAGTTTCTGCAGTCAAAGGGGGAATATTACATCATCCCTCCAAACTCTGGATAAACGCACGACACCTGGACAGGATGACCAAGAGGCTTCCTCTCCAACCCAGTGTCAACAGATCTGGGACTAAGAAGGATGGCAAAGGCTGTTGTCAGATTCTCCTCCTTTCTCTCCTCCTCTCTTTTCCCATGACACAGTCTAGAGCAAACAGAGAGAGGAGGCAGGGGCTCTGGGAGGCAGAAAGGCCCTTCAGGACTGTTACCTGGTTCTGCCAGCATGAGTCAAAGACAGTATCACTTAAACCTACCTGGAAGTCAGAAAGGCTCCTTCGGTACCAACAGTCCCTTGCCCAAGATCCTGGACTGTAAGGAAAAGCCAAGAGATTAAAAAAACCAAAAGGACCTTGGAAAAAGGAGATATAGGACCACAGAGAAAAGAAAGGATGCTCACAGCTCCCAACCAGTCAAGTACAAACCTGCACCATTAACCAGAACTCCAAGTGTATTTAAATGCTTTGTTGTTGGTTTTTTAGGTAGGTGGGGGCTTGCTGGTTTGTTAGGTCTGGGGATCTAACCCAGGGCCTCAGGCATACTATAGACATGTTTTACCACTAGCCTGCACCCCCGCTCACATTCAGGATCTCTCATGGTCAAGTTTACTTTGTTTTTCTTTTGTTTTTAAGATTTATTTATTTATTATGTACACAGTGTTCAGCCTCCATGTATGCCTGCAGGCCTGAAGAGGGCACCCGATCTCATTACAGATGGTTGTGAGCCACCATATGGTTGCTGGGAATTGAACTCAGGACCTCCGGAAGAACAGGCGGTGCTTTTAACCTCTGAGCCATCTTTCCAGCCCGGCCAAGTTTACTTTGTAACAGTGGACTCTGTCCTTACACCATTGGAGATGTAATGGCTATACCTATACATAGCTCATTCTCCTGTCCGCAACAGGAAGCGTGCAGAAGCATTTCCCCACGTGACTCTGTGCCACCTAGGTCTCACCCTCACAGGTCACAGTGTCCTCAGAACTAGCAGCTGGGCAGTGGTGGCACATACCTTTAATCCCTGCACTCGGGAGGCAGAGGCAGGCAGATCTCTGTGAGTTCGAGACCAGCCTGGTCTACAAGAGCTAGTTCCAGGACAGGCTCCAAAGCTACAGAGAAATCCTGCCTCGAAAAACAAAAACAAAAACAAAAAAAAACCCCAAAAACGAACAAACAAACAAAAACCCAAAGAACTAGCAGCTGTTTTCTAGTTTGGGACTAGTGAGCAGAAGGAAGATGAGACCGTGCGTGAAGCCTAAGTTCTCTCTGTGTAAGGAGGAGACATACGGTTCTCCAAACTGCCCGTCACTACCTTGCAGTCATACTGATCAATCTTCAGGACTGCCCATCACGACCTTGATGTCCCCTAAACTGGTAGGTTTTGAAGTTTCCAGAAAAGCAAAGGAATGTCGGGTTGGCACATGGTTTCTAGAGTTGGAGGCTGAAATGGCAGAGTATGTTGAGTCTGCTGAAAGTCATGGTTTCCTCCAGCATCTGATGGATGTGGAAATGTGAGGCGGGGAGGTTAAATGTTGGTAGGGTTCTGATGAATAAGACTCAGGGTAACTGGTTTAAAACAAATTAAGATTATCTTGCTTTGCCAGACAATTTAGAGGTTTAAAAATACTGAGACCACCGAAGAAAGGTAGCAGGGATGTAATATGCCTTAATTTTATTTGAACTCTGAATATGTTTTCTCAATGGACAGATCATATCCATTTTTCCAAAGCACACTTTGGAAGAGGCTATCACAAGTCAAACATGGCTCAGGAGACAGATCAGACAGTAAAATACTTACTTTGCAACCTTGCAACCCAGGGGGCCTAAGTTTGACTCCTGAGTAGGGGCAGGGGAGAGAGAAGCCAGGTGAGATGTGCAGCCTTGTAACCCCAGGGGAGATGGAGACAGGGGGACCAGCCAGCATCTTCCAAAAGAATATGACACATATTTCTATTTTCTTAAAATATTCTATTTTAAATACTTATATTAAAAATAAAACAATAGTGAGTGGTGAGATGGCTTTGAGGATAATGGTGCTTGCTAATAAGCTGGATGGCCTGAGTTTGACCCCTGGAACCCATGTGGTCAAAGCACTGACTGCTTCAGGTTGACCTCTGACCTCCATGTGCAAGTTGCGGCTAGCATCCCACCCCTACCAGGTACACAAAATTAAAAAAAAAATAGTGAAAGAAATAAGCAAATAGATGAAATTGCATCTTTCTGAATCTAAAAGTAAGTACGTGCTTTCTTTTCAAAACGTGAGGGGTTTTGTGTTGATGTTTTGGTGGGGCGTCTTTTGAGACAGGGTTTCTCTGTGTAAGTCCTGGCTGTCCTGGAACTTGCTTTATAGATCAGGCTGGCCTCAAACTCATAGAGGTCTGCCTGCCCCTGCCTCCCAAGTGCTGGAATTGAAGATATGTATCACTGTGCCTGGCTACTTGAAGTTTTCTTTTAATATTGGGTTTTAATAACTGTACTATAATTGATAACAATAAATGTCTCTGATTTCAGCCAATCATTATATTGATTAGATGGACTTGGTGGGCTCATCTTATCAGTAAAGATGAACATCTTTTTACCAAAGTCATTGTTTCTCTTTGTGCTTCTTCGGAATAAACAGCTAAAATATTTCCAAACTCTTGGTCTATATTATAAAATTCACTTCTGGGAGATTTGTAATACACACGGTAATGCATTTAAAAGAAAATAAGTCTGTGCTCATTTTATAACTCTCATCTTATAACATCTCACTTCTGATTTCCAGTGAGTTTGAACATTTATCTAGACTTAATTTGTTGCCAATGATTTTGGTTCTATTAATAGAATGTCTATTGAGGCCTCTGTTGAAGCCTTAAGATTTTTCTCACTGATTTGAAAGATCTCTGCTAAGGTTATTGGGTGTGTTATTATGTCAATAATTCCTAAAACTTAAAATTTACCTACTTATTTGGTTTTTGGTGTTGTGCACAGCAGGCCAGCACTTCACCACTGAGCTAACAACTCAACCTCTTTTTCACAACTCAACCTCTTTTTCACAACTCAACCTCTTTTTCACTTTCTGTTTTGAGTCAGAGTTCTGTTAATTGTCCCAGCAGGATTTGAACTTGGCTCTGTGGTCCAAACAGGACCTTGAATTCAATGATTCTCTTACCCTGGTCTGCTGAGTACATGAGATCCCAGGCTGGGGCTTACTAGACCCAGCTTTTAAGATAAACTATTGTTGGGTTCGGGGGGGGGCTGTGTAATGATGTTGGGGACAGAAGACCACCAAAGTCTATTAAACCAGAAGCAAGCTTTATTCCAGAAAAAGAGAAGAAAATCACCCTGGGGCCCACAAAGCTTATCAGCTATAGCTGTGACCACAGCCAGAGATGGGGCTTCTGGAGCTGTGGCCATGGGGGTCTCCTCTTATAGTAAAACCAAGCACCAGGTGTGGGTCAAAGAGCTTTGACAACCTTGAGATCAGGCTTAAAGTCACATTACATTTTAAGTTTTACAACTTTGATTATAGGACATTAGAATATTAACTTAGGATGTTGACGAAGCCTGTGGCTGACACAGTCGCTTTCACTGTCCCTGAAAGAATTCAAGACAGAGAGGAGAGTCACATAGGGGGACAGATAAAAATTAAGGGAATCCAAGCAGAGGGTCCCATAGAGGCATAGTTAGAAGCTAACCTTTGTCCCCAGTTCCTGCCCAGCTGGGAAGCAGGAGACAACTATTAAAAGTTTATCCCTGTACACAGTGACTACCAGGATGTCTGCTCTTAAGGCAGAAAGATTTGTTAAAGGTTAACAGTGGCTGCCAGCTTTATTTTTTTTCTCCCAAAATGTGTTTGGGCTTACAACTTTTTATTTCTATATTCCTGGGCCAGATCCTTTATTTCTCTCTCTCTCTCTCTCTCTCTCTCTCTCTCTCTCTCTCTCTCTGTTATATTTTTTTATTACTTAAAAAAAATCAATCCAAATTCCCACTCCCTTCCCTTCTCCCAGTCCCCTCCCTCTCCTTCCACAGACCCTCCCCCCCACCCTTCCAACCCTAAGGGAGTGCCATGCACCCTGCCCTGTGGAAAGTCCAAGGCCCTCCCTACTATATCTAGATTGAGCAACGTTTACATCCAAAGAGAACAGGATCCCATGACGCCGGTATATGCAGTAGAGACACATCCCAGTGTCACTATCAGTGGCCCTCAGTCTGCCCCACGGATCCTTTATTTCTATATTCTATTCCTGAACTCTTCACTCTCCTATCTATAAAAACAAACAAATGTTTCTTTTTTTAAAAAAATTTCTTGCTCTTTCAGATGTCAGGCTCACCAGATTTTCTCAAGATGGGTTTTAGTTTCATTTTTAAAACTCCTTTTTAAAAACTATAGTTCACTGCTTTCTTTTTTAACTGAATTAAATGATTTGTTAATGATTCAGGGTGGTCACAGGTTTGGACAGTGCTTGTAGAATGGGCTGTACCTGGGAGCCGTTCTCTGACCTCTGACCTCACTCCCCTGTGATTTGCCAAGTGTGACTGACTTTTCACTTTTGACCCTTGCTCTTTTTGGTGTTGAGAGCACAATTCTCATTTCCTCTCTGGACAGTTAACTGCCCCTCAGGGATTCTTGCTTTTGCCAGTTCACACAGCCCATGGGCAAATTTGAACTCCTAAAGGGTGTGTTAGCTGAGCCCAGGTAGGGAAGTAGATCAATGTACCTTCTCAAAGATGCTCCTGCCCCAGCCCTCAGGATCTCTAACATGAAATGGGAAGGGAGAAGGGCTGACTGTGATGTGTGGAGATTGCTCGAGATCATCCCATCAGCCCATTGCCCAACGGTCCTTACAAGTAAAAGAGGAACACAAGAGAATCAGCATTACTGTGTTTTGATATGACTAGTCATTGAGATTTTGGAGATGGGAGCTCACAGACCAAGAAATATGGAGGGTCTGGAGTTAGACACTAGAAGTCATCTTTAGCTATTAGACCCTTTCCAGATACCCTGGCTACCTTGAGTGGAAGACTGTCAGTCAAGCCTTCAGAAGGATCACCTTCATGTCAGCAACAGCCATTTTAACACCCATGGATGCCTTGAGGAAGCTATCCAACAACCACAGCTGCTTGCTGCTGAAGCACAAATCCAGCCCCTCAAGGTATTGTCTTATGACTGTTTCAAATAGCTTGTGCTCAATGCTTTGCCCTCACAAGCCTCCACAAGCCCTAAAAAGCCTTGGGCCATGAGACCATCCAGCCAGAAGGGGACGTAGTTTGGTGGCCCAGCAGAAGGATTATGACTGATGTAAATACAGACCTTCATTTACACGATGGCCTGTCATATTTGCTACAAATACCACTGTGGCTACAAAAGAGGGCTGTTCCGCTCATTCCATGAGCCAAGTGGGAGATACCCCTCTGAGAAGGCATTGGTGTGGCAATGACAGTCTCAATAAAAGGTTTCTCTCCAGCTGTCTCCTCCCTCCTACTTTTGATTTTTGTCATTCATACGGGAGCCTGAGATGATAACGTGAAGAAGGAGGAAGAGGAAGGTATCAGTGTAGCCTCAGAGGCAGTGGCAGCTGCATCTCTGTATTGTGACAGTGGCAATGATGGCAGGAAGCCACCCAGTAGCTCTAGACTCTAGAGCAGTGGTTCTCAACTTTCCTAATGCTGTGACCCTTTAATACAGATCCTCATGTTGTGGTGACCCCCCCACCATAAAATTATTTCCATTGTTACTTCATAAGTGGTTTTTCTACTCTTATGAACCATAATATAAATATCAGATTGCAGGATATATCCGATGTAACCCCTGTGAAAGGGTCATTTGACCCCTCCCTAATTGAGGCAGGAAGTCCCCACTTAAATGTGAGCAACACCATTCTCTGCATATCCCAAACAGCATAGAAAGTTGAAAATAGGGTGAGCGGCAGCATCCACCTCTCCTTGCTTCCTGACTATGGAGTGATGTGACCCTACCACTTAAAGCTCCTGTCTGTCACCATAGTACTTAAAGCTCCTCCCCTGCAATGATTGACAGTACCCTCAAACTGTGAGCCAAGGCAAGAGCTTCCTTTCTTTAGCTGCTTGCCCTTCCCCCAGGTGTTTTGCCACAGTGGTAAGAAAAATGACCACTACACATAACCCCTGCTGCAGGCTGCTGTTTGCTTTCCACTCTATGCCCTCAGAACCTAAATCAGAATCAAGAATGGCAGGAGCTCCTGGGGGCTCTTGGTGATTAACACCCAGGGTGGTGAGCACCCAGTCTAAGAGTGAGGGTCATCAGTCTCTGACTGCTAAGGGATTCGGAGCAAGAGCACCTGAGTGTAGGAGGAGGGCCTGCTTGTTCGTCCTGGCCGCCCGGCTAGCTTAGCCCCGAAATAATCACACAGAAACTGTATTAATTAAATCACTGCTTGGCCCATTAGCTCTAGTTTCTTATTGGCTAACTCTTACAGCTTAATTTAACCCATTCCTATTAATCCGTATATCACCACGAGGTTGTGGCCTACCAGCAAAGTTCTGGCATGTCTGACTCTGGCGGCGGCTCCATAGCATCTCTCTCCTCCTTTTCTTCCCAGCATTCCATTTAGTTTTCCCTGCCTAGCTCTGCTATAGGCCCCAAACAGTTTCTTTATTAACCAATGAAAGCAACACATAGACAGAAGGACCTCCTACACCACCTGAGTCCGCCATGCCAGGCCTTACGCTGTGTGCACGCACTCAGGGCTGCCAGCCCTGAGAGAGAGCCTCTCCTTGCTTTCCTGTATCGCCCATGATTCATGGCCCCAGGAAGCTGGTTAGTGACTGTTCTCTATATCTTGATCGTTGCTATTTTGGTTCCATGGCTTTGTTTCCTCCAACACCAAGCTATTTCCATAGTTGCTGGAAACGTAACCTACATCTAGAGTAGAGTCTAAGTAGGACACACATTTACAGGAATCTCCCCAACATACCAAGTGGCCATGGCAAGGACTCGGGCAAAGGGTGAAGTAGAAGGAAGCTGGGGAGACATTCTATTTAAACTTTCTTAGTTTTCAAAGAAATCACAAGGCTGGACCTTCTGCCCAATTTGAAAGAAAGGAGATCCAAAAGAGGGTCATGACCCCTGGGTTGGGTGAGACCATTTAACTGCTGTCTGCACTGGGTCAGATAACCATCATTGGCTGTTAGGTAAATCCCCCTCCCTCTAAAGGACTAGGCAGTTCAAGAGTATGAACTGCAAAGAAGACTCTTCTTAGCTGGGGTTTCTGAGGTTTGGGCTGGCAAACTAATTACCGATAAGATTTTGTGCTGGCCAAACCAGCAGAAACTGGTTTAGTCTTCAAGTACTTTGTTCAAGTAAGTTGTTCAAGGAAGAAGAAGTCAGGACTGGGCAGAGGGAACCTGCCTTAATAATACACCCAGGCCTTTGTCCAGTGACCTGGGAGGGACCTGTTCTCTACATATCATAGCAGGTCTTAGAGGGGACTCTGAAAAGATTATTTGGTTTCTCAATGTCCTCGAAGTCCGTCACGCTGCCTGGAGTATTGAGAGGTGTTAAGGACATCCTTGCCCTGGGAATGAGCAATACTGCCTTTCATGGCCTGCCGTTACCACTAAGGTCCACTGTGTACCTAGGAATATAATGGAATGTTCCTTAGTGTTTCTAGCTTTAACTGAAATGAATTCCTTAGCCCTAGTTCGAGTCAATATAAAAGATCAAAAAGAATTTTCTTCAGCAAGTATTTTTTTTTCCTTCCTTTTCAAGTTTTTTGTTTTTGTTTCATTGTCTTTTATGGCTATGGTCTTTGTTTTTTTTTTTAAACCTACGTGGATGTCTGCACACCACATGCAAGCCTGGAGCCCATGGAGGCCAGAAAGAGGGCACTGGATTCACTGGGGCCAGAGTTTTGTGAGCTGCCATATAGGCACTGGGAATGGGATGCAGGTCTTGTGCACGAGCAGCCAGGGCTCATAATTGCTGAGTCCTTTCTCGAGCACCTCCTGCTCCCTGCCAAAAAGTACTTTTTTCCACCTTTTAAAGTTTTCTGGTGGTCCTGGGGATTGAACCCAAGGTCTGACACTGAGGAATTGGGGTGTGTGTGTACATGTGTGAGCACATGCACATATGTGTTCACGTATGGAAACCAGAGATGGACATCAGACATCTTTCTCCATCACTTTCCACTTTATCTTTTTTTTTCCAAGATTTATTTATTTACTATATATACAGTGTTCTGTCTGCATGTACAACTACAGGCCAGAAGAGGGCACCAGATCTCATTACAGATGGCTGTGAGCCACCATGCGGGTGCTGGGAATTGAACTCAGGACTTTGGAAGAGCAGTCAGCCACTGAGCCATCTCTCCAGCCCATCCCCCTTTTGGACACATTACCTGGCACTCATCTATTGGCTAGGCTGTTGGCCAGGAATTCACCTGCCTCCACCTCCCTTAGTTAGGGTTACAGAAACATGTA
Organism: Ondatra zibethicus; assembly: GCA_004026605.1. NCBI lineage: Eukaryota > Metazoa > Chordata > Mammalia > Rodentia > Cricetidae > Ondatra > Ondatra zibethicus. The sequence continues at coordinate 29,794 of PVIU01019412.1, forward strand.
ACTTATACCCTGCTTTGTCGTGGTCCAAACTTACATCTGCATTCTTGTGTGGCAGACACTTTGCAGACTGAGCCATACCCCAAGTCCCAGGAAGTAGTTTACTAATTTATTATAATTTTTTTCTAAGAAAAGAAAAACATTTTCTTCTCTGAGTTATAAGATTTAAGATGATATTCGAGAAAGAAAAGCAGAATTGTTAAAGGTAAAATAGGTTAAAAGTTATATGATTGTGACAAAATTTAATGAGTGCTTCTAATAACAATGTTCACACGGCATTGAGAGAGCAGCACCAAGTATAAACACATTCGAGAGACAGTGCCTGCCATCACTGTTATTCAACATGGTGATATGTTTTCCAGTGTTTAAAATGCAATGCTTAGAAGGGCTGGTAAGATGTCGCAGCAGCAAAGACCTTGTTCTGCTCTTCCAGAGACCCCCCAAGTCCAACTCACTTTCAGTGGCTTCCAACCACGTATACAACTCCAGCTCCAGGGAGATCTGACATCTCTGGCCTCTGTGGACCCCTGCAACCATGTGCCCATATCTACACACAGACACATATGGAGACACATTAAAACTAATACAAATATTTAGAAACCAAATTATAAAAGTGTTCTGCAAACACAGTAGCACAGCATCACGATTTATGCCACAGTAAAAGGATATTTGGATTTGATAACTCATGACAAAAGGAAGTGACGGGTGGACAGGCTCCATGTCAAAAGCAGCACACACCCCCAGAGAAGAGCTCATATGTTCAAACAGAATTCCTCAGCTATTTCTATCACTTAAGGGACTGTTCTGAATCCACCGCTGAAGTAAAGGAAAGTTCCTCCAGGTGATAGCAATGCTGCAATTTTGATTTGTAGTATTGTCCTTCTATCACGGCCCATGCATGTAAGACTGGATCAACTAGGGTGCCTGCACAGAGCCTGAAAACACAACCGTGACCATGACATGACAAGGTGACAAAGAGACCAGGTATACTGCACCGCATCCATTAGGCCAACTTTCGAGAGCATATAGAGTGCAGGCTTTAAGAAACTGTTGCCAGGCGGTGGTGGTGCACGCCTTTAATCCCAGCACTCGGGAGGCAGAGGCAGGCAGATCTCTGTGAGTTCGAGACCAGCCTGGTCTACAAGAGCTAGTTCCAGGACAGGCTCCAAAGCTACAGAGAAACCCTGTCTCGAAAAACCAAAACCAAACAAACAAACAAATAAAAAATAACTGTACCTACAGAGTACTACAGCTGATGGCCAAACCTCCAAATGATCAAATGATCATAGACAGATCGACCAGAAGGGAACTTCTCATATTAACGTCTCAAGGCAATGTGACATCGTCTGGAGCCTGTAAATCCAGGTGAAGCACGGTTGAGATAGCCCCGCACACTCATTACCATTGGGAAGACTTACAATTCTTGACTTCTACATCATAAAAAGATAAGAAAAAATATGCCTTGGGTACATGAGTGGTTTAAGTGTTTTTCAAACCTAGTTATAGAGAAGAAACACCCAGAACCATGCTAGCAAATGCAGGCGCTGGTCCACATGCACAACCTACTTGACTGAGTAAAACTCTAAGAGGTAAAACCCTGGCATTTGTATTAAAACACGGGTACCCCAAGCGATCTATTGACAGCCAGTCCACATGCCTGCAGCACTACTGCCCTGGTGGGATTTCTAAGATGCTCTTCCAGGCAATCAGTGCTACTAGCCTGGTAGCCTGGTATCTCCGTGGGCTTCAGTCAAAAAGTCCTTCCTTGTCTACCCTCTGGCTAGATCTGATTTCGGCTTCTTTACAGGGGCAGATGGAGGACAAGTAGATCCCAGAGCCCTGATAAAGAGGAATGTCTCTGTTGTTAATCAGACTGCAGTTCAGTCAGGCTTTGGCCACTTGTCACCTCTACAAGGGGTCTCAAGGGGCTCTCTGCCTCACTTCCCACATCAGAAGATGTGAGACATGATCTGAAGCACACAAGGATACCAGTCTACCAGGCAAGGAGCCCTGGTACCCTGGGAGAGCCTCTAGGAAACCCCACCGGTGTCTATAAAGGGTTTGTGTGATACACATGTGCTCGGCTGATGCCAGCTGTAACTAGTAAGATTTTGCTCAGCCAACTCACCCATGTTATGATGGGAGGCCTATAGCTTCACCAGAACCCACCTGTTCCAGAAAGTAAACCGACTTCCACCAACTGTGCACTGTATTTGTTGCTTTTGGATGTCATGATAAAAAAAAATAAAAATAAAAATAAACTACTACCTGGGAACAACTTCAGGCTTTTTGGTTCACAGGTGGAAACCTGTCAGTGGTGACAACACAGGCATGGAGGCAGGAATTAATCAGCCCCTGGTGCGCAGGGGTGTGTAGTGAAGACTCCTCCTATGATGGCGAACAAGGAAGCAGAAAATACAGGCACATGGCAGGAGTGGGAATAGCTATAAATGCCCACCGCTCAACACCTACATCCGCCCATTAGGTCCCAGCTCCCAAAGAATCCACAGCTTCCAGAATAGTGCTATCCGCTGAGCGGGGAGGGGGGACAGATGTTCGCACACCTGAACCAGAACAGACAACAGGTCCCTCCCTGCTCTAATCTGTTCTTTCTACTGTTGCCCAAACCTTCGCCTGCACACATGAGGTTCCTGAGGCTCCTGAGGTTAACCGGCTCCCCATCACCCAGCTGAAAAGAGACAGATGAAACAGCACTGGCAAATACCCTTGCCGTGAGGATTCCCCAGGCGCTTTTTAAACGGTTCGTATAGGAGTGGAGAAAGGTTTGCCCTTTAAGAAAAATCTAAAGACAGGCATTTTGAAACTGCGAGGGAGGAGGGAAATAACACCAACCACGCTCTCCATTACCTGAGCCTTGGGCCATTAGCCAAAGGAAAAGCCCTACAAAGGCATCCATTGCTTATCAGCCTTCCTTTGGGTGTGCATACACTTCCCCGGCCACCTTCTTTAAAGCCACAGTGACAAGATTCTTTCTTTTCCCCCTTTCATCTTCTTATATTTCTGTAACCTCTTCACCTTCTACCGTTGTGGTTATTGGTTAAGCTTATTGTAGCTCTTCCTTCCTCACTAGAGTATAAGCTCCTCCAGGGAGGGGATGTTTAACAGATGGGGATGTTATACCCATCTGTCTAAACTAGACAGACACTCACTGGCAACAAAAGGAGTAAAGGGATAATTTCTCCTAAAATATAGACAGGTGTCCATCATATATGTTGAAATGGATTGTTACTTACATATATAAATATATATTCTCAACTTTTATTTATGTGTTTCTATGTCTGTGTATATATCTGTCCGGTATGTATGGACACCTCTGGAGCTCAAAAGAGGGCATCAGGACCCCGGGAGCTGAGTTAGAGGCTGTCATGAGCTGCGCAACTGTCACAAGCCACACATTGGGGTGACTTCTGTCGGGGTCCAGTCTTGATGGAGTTCACACATTCCAGGGTAGGAGTGTGAGGATTAGCGTTATTAAGCAAAAGGCTATGAGAGAAATAAAAGATAGAAACACCGAACAGCACCAGGAGGGAAATTCAGTGAATACTAAACCACCCACGGTTATTTTCCACATGCTTATCTACTTCACTCCAAAAGGGGAGTGGGGAGGCAACAGACTTCATTAACAGGATATAAGGAATAGACCAAGTATCCTGCAGGCAGCCACCCCCTGGGACCTCCTGCCAACATCCTGGAAGGAGCAGGAATAGACTTGACTTCTCTGACCTTTGGTCTAGGTGGAATGGACTCACCTCTCAAAAGACTAATTAACCGCACCCTAGGTCAGGGTCTCTTGTTTGTAGCCACACCTGTTGTCAACAGCTTTGAGAGAGCAAGAATAAGCTCTCTCTGACTCTCTGACCTTTAGTCGAGGTGGGACAGACTCACAACTGTGGGCCCTGAATTGTGTGCGGATGCTGAGAAATCAAACCTGTGTCATCTGGGAGAGCAACAAAGTTCTTAACCATCTCTCCACCCTCTTGTCTTCCAGTTATATGTATGAGTTGTTTAATAGATTTTAAGGTGAAGCCTCAGTCGCCCAGGTATTACTGATCTGAAGCTGAGGTGACGCTTAAGATGGGAGTTCCTGTCTCAAGAACAAGCATGTTGGGTTTCTTGGGCCAGTCCCTCAGGTGTGTTCTGTCTGCTCTTTCTCCCTCACTCTGTGCCCCGAGACCTGACCCTCTTGAACTACATCCTGGCGCATGAAACTCCCTGGAGTTTTGAGCCAGGTCAGGCGCCTAAGGAGGCTGAGCTTCTCTCCCAGCTCTTGGTGTTTGGTCATGGCATTGTGTCCTTCTACTGAAGACCTCAGGACTCCTGTTCTTGCTGCTTTCTTTGTTTGTTTGTTTTTGGTTTTGCCTTGTTTCAAGCTGCTTCTGTGCTTGTCCCTCTGGAGGAGAGCGCTAACAGCTCCCCAGTTACTTTGCAGGACCCAGAGTACCTTCCTTCCTTCCTCTGCCCACACCTTTAATAAATAATCCTAAGTTACTCAGTTGAAAATGCCCTGTGCTCCTTTCCAGGTCTCTAACACAATGGAGAAATAAGCTGAAAGCCAGAAAACCTGAACTCCAATGCCAGTCTCCTCCATGACTTAGGCAAAGTCAGGCACCTACTGGGCTCCATGGCTTAATCAGAAATCTGAGAAAATTGAACAAGATGACCGCTGTCATTTGTAGTCTTGAAAGGCATTTTGTGTAGAAAAGTAAGCCTTCTGCCTACTTCCTTCACTGACTAGAAAGTACCAACTTGATCCAGGTTCTCAAAAATCTGTGTCTTCCAGGAACTCCCCAACTCCACCCTCTCCCCAGAGGCCTCTTGCAGGACTCATACTAAAGCCAGGGTTGGCAGTGCTTAAAGGGGCAAAACCAAGTTCTGTCTCTGCCATATGTCAGTTTCCAGTGAGCAATTTCCTGGACATTCGAGGTTACATTTAAAAACTAGCATCATAAAATCAATTCATTTTTTATAATAGAAAATATGAGAACATATAGCTATCCAAAGAGATACTCATTCATTTCTAGCAATTGCAATTGATACGTCTGGACTTTTCATTCATTTGTTGATCTATTCATTCCAAAGATACTTAATGAGTACTAGTGTGTACCAGACTTTTCCAGGTGTGCAGACACAGGGATGCTGTGGAAGGTCTTTCTGTACGTTGTGAGTATGTGCTAATCTCATTGGTTCATAAAAGTTGCTTTGGTCTATGACAAGGCAGGATAAAGCCAGACAAGAAATCCAAAAAGGGATACAAGAGAAGAAGGGAAGAGTCTGGGAGACACCAGCCAGCCACCGAGGAAGTAAGACATGTAGAAAATGAGGTAACAAGCCACAAACCACGTGACAAAGCATAGACAAGAAATATGGGTCAATTTATATGTAGGAGCTAGCTAATAACAAGCCTGAGCCATTGGCCAAATGTTTATATACTTAACATAAGCTTCTGAGTGATTATTTGGAAATGGTTGAAGGACCAGACGGGATAGAGAAACCTCTGTTTACACAGGGATGAACTTGCCGTGTTATGAGGTGTTTAACTAGAACTCTGGTTACAACCTTATTTATCCACTTCGACCAACTATATTAAAATTCTCTGGAGAACTGCATATCTTCTGCTCTTCTGTGGGCAGCGCAAACACAGGATATCTTAGATCTGGGAGGCGTGACTTTCTTCCAATCTGGTAAGAATGAACCAGATGCTGCCACTGACTTAGTTTTTCTCCCTCTAGGGATGACCTCCAGCTGCTAACGAGAACCCGTGCAAATTGCGAACCCAAAATCTCAGCAGTGAAATTTGGTGGAAGATAAAGGAACCTTCCTGGTAAATGAAAAGTATTTGGTTACATAACATCAGAGTTTGTAAAGCAGGTGTGTGTAAACCTACAATCGCAGCCCAGGGTAGGCAGAGACAGGTGTAGATCCCTGGGGTTCACTGGCCAGCCAGCCTAGCCTAAACTGTAAGCCTCAGGTCCCAGAAGGGACACTGACTCAAAAATGAAGTTGGATGTTTTGCACACACGTGTGCACACATGCATGCACGCGCGTGCGCACGTTTTGCTCTGTGGTTCAGGAGATAAGGTTTCTACTACAGCTGCCATACCTAAATTTGCTGCCGTGCCTGTCTGCTGTGATGGTGATTGTGAGCCAAAACGATTGCTCTCCTCCTTAAGTTGTCTAGGTCATGGTGTTGGATTGCAGCTACAGAACGATGAGAGAGAGAACCTACCTGCACCCTGAGCCTCATATATCTGACTCTAGGAACCCCAAGGTTGTTAATTTACCTGTACTATTTTTTATAGCTGTAGACCACAGCATTGTAAATGTTTCATCAATGATGATAACACACACATATAGTATTTCAGATAGATAGATACATCGATAGATAGATCTATAGATACATACATAGATGGATACATAGATACATATATAGATAGAGGGATAGATACATAGATGGATACATAGATAGATGGATAGATACATAGATGGATACATAGATAGATGGATAGATACATAGATGGATACATAGATGGATAGATACATAGATGGATACATAGATAGATGGATAGATACATAGATGGATACATAGATAGATGGATAGATACATAGATGGATACATAGATGGATAGATACATAGA
>PVIU01019413.1:0-36554 GCA_004026605.1 Ondatra zibethicus
ATCCTTGGTATCTCTTAGGTTGAGATAAATCTCTCCAGTCTCTGCATCATTGCCGCATGAGTCATAACACAGACCTGTGTGTCTTCCCATGCTACCTTCTTATAGAGTCCCAGGCATTTTATGCCATGTTATCTTTTGTAGAAATGACTTCCCCTAACCAAAGGAATCTGCAACATTCACCGGCAAAGCTAATGTCTAGGAGTTGGGCTTCTGCCTGCCTTTTAGGGAATCACAATCCAACCTGCAACCCATGTCCACTGTGGGAGGGGAGATGGCATCACAGGGACATCTAGTTGTTCTCAGTGTCCCAACGGGGACCTGACTCAGCAACACCCAAGGGCAGCACTCAGACCTGACCCACCTGCTTGCTCAGTGCCACCTCAGGGATGGCCACCTACAAGGCCTGTGTGACCAATAAGGAGCTATACATATACCTGAGCCTCTGGCCCTCCCAGCTGCAATGAGTCTTCCCTCTCAATTCCCAAGGAACAAGACACATCATTTAAGAGCACCTGTCTCACGTTCAGCTCAAGGGAGCCATTTGTGTTGCTGGCTATCCACCTCACCGATGAGAGCCTTGTTATCTTCATGGCCCACACAGTAGCTGTTACACTGCCTTGGACTTAATAAGAACCCAATAAATGTTTGATGATCAGATGCTAAATTAATTAATTAGCTAATGTGTGCTCTTCCTTGAATCACAAGGTCTAGCTGGAATGTATATTCAAGAGACTTTTGGGGAATTTCTAGAAAGTAAAACTTGGAGAAAGATACCATGGAAGAGCAGAGCATCTTCTCACCTCCTCAAAGCGTCTCCGCCAGTCCCCTGCGGCAGGCCTTCCAAGAGCCTGGACCTCTCATCTCGGAGGGGCTCTCACTTGCACACATCCTTTGGTTGCCCTATGGTATTCTCATCACCATGTTGGTGAAGCTCTTGAATTCAGAGCAGACAATGGGGACAAAGATGGCACACACTGAAGATGAAGGCCCGCTCTGCCAGGACCAGACCTGTAGAGGAAGTGATCAGAGCTAGCGAAGATGCGCACCTCCAGCACTGAGGAGAGCGGAGGGTGGAAGACAGAGGTGGTTAGTACTTGGGATGCATGCAAGGGGAGAATTTTTCCTGTGCTCAGGGTAACAGCAGGGCTTCAAAGACCTCCAGGGAAGTTCTTCACCATCACTCTCATCCTTAGCAGAGCTAGAAGTTAGACGTGGAGACAAACCACAGAAAGCCTGGCTTGGATACCCTGCTAGCTTTGCAGGCAACTAGCAGTGGGCAAGAAAGGGCTAGGAGGGTCCGTGGCTGCCTGGGCTGAGCAGCACGTGGCACCTAGCATAAATATTAAAGGGACTCAAAGTGTGTTCAGCTTTCATGAGGCAGGATCATCAAAATCAGCCTGGAGTCAAAGTTCTGTTGCAAAGCTAAGCAAGTCAGGGGTCAGCCAGAGGCATGTTGCAAAAGCAGGAGACAAGGCATACATGTATGTTCTATGTTCCCAGGAGGTCCCAAGAGTGGTGACTGCACAGACCCTGAAGCTCTGGTGGCAGTTTGAACTGGGGTCACTAGAAACTGGATAATTTGGCTGCCCAGCTGTGTGCAGCAAAAGGGAGAAGCTGCTTAGCCACTAATGTAGTCTTGGGGGTCTGATGGTTCCAGAGGGCTGTACATACCCCAGTGACCAATTGGAACACCTGGAGGGGCCAAAATGACCAGAATATTCATGTTTCTGAGAGCATGATATCTTGCTGGGGACATATACAAAATCAGGAGAAGGGGTCATGGGAAGAAGCAGGTGGTTTCCCTATGCACCCAATGAAGCTAGAGCAATCACCCAGCTTTCTGCCTGGACTGGACTGGGCTGCCTGCCCCGCGCATGGCCAGGACTGTCTAGCTTGCAGCTGCCCTCCTAACTAAGCCCTTTGCTGAGGTGACATGAAAACAGAGAAAATGAATTACTTTAAAAATAGCCTGTCCTTCTCTAAGCCATTGTTTATGAAATTAGAGGATAGTTCAAGAGCTGTAAATTCATTTGCCAAGTTCATTCAAATTATTCTGATTTTATCATCTTTCCCAAATCTCACACTTACTGCAGATTTATTTATTCTCAGTAGCCCCCCAGCATCCACATGATGGCTTAGGAGAGATTACAAAAGGAATTTATAGCAGGTTAAAAAAAGAGACGTCACCATGGCAAGGCCACCCACAGAAAAATCAAGGACAAAGCATTTCCCTACTAGAGATGCAATGTGGTTTTTCTGGGGAAGACAGCCTAGGGGCTGGGTGGCTCATCAGCATGGGAACATGGTTGTTTAGATGGAAGCTAACATCTCAAAGTCACACTGTGGTGGGAGCAATTAATGTCCCTCTGCTGGCAGGACCCGTAGCCTTTGTGGAGGTGAGCATCCGCACTTTGCTTTGCAGGTGCTATAGTGAGCAAAACATGAACCACTAGTTAGTGTCCCCGCTGAGCTTGTGTCCAGAGTGAATAGGGCCCATTGAGAACCTGGCTGGCTTGAAATACAGTGATCTGTCTGCATGAAGGGACCCTTATGAGCAAGTTTATGGCCCTGTGGAGGGTTTGAGAAAAGCCTTCTTCCTGGGTAGATAAACTGTGGGGACTGTAAGAGAGAATACCAACTTCTTACCCAGGAGCCAAGTTCAAGTCTTCTTGGGATGTTTCCTGAACAAATGACTGAACTCGGAGCCCATGGACCCATGCCAGACTGTTTGTGATGACAACCTTAGGGTAACAAGAGTAGGCTGATGCCCCATCATGAAACCAGCATGTACCTGCTGTCACCCTGCCAGCTGCCACCTCACCTGATGTCAAACCCTTGTCTCCCCTAGTGAAGCTCAAGGCTAAGTAAGGGTTGCTGAGAGAACAACCAGCCATTGTTGTAGGGGAGTATTCCTCTTAAGGATAATGCAGGGATACTGTGAATGGTCACCACCTCAGCACCAGGGTCTCAGTAGCAGTTCCAGTGGCCCCTGGTGTCCATCAACATACCACTGAAGTTTCTCAGCAGGAGACTCAAGGCATGCATTTCCCTCTGGAGCACCCAGCATGCTGGCCTAGCCTGCATGTTCCACCAGGAAGGCAGGCTCCAAGCAGCACCCTATGTTCCTCGTGTTCCCTCTGTGCTCTGAGACAGGGTTTTCAGCTTGTGTTGCAGCACTCCACCCCCATGGTGCTGGACATTGGCCCTGTTGCTGCTCTCTGGAGCATTGTGTTTTCTGGGTGTCCTGTGGCAAGTTTGTGTAGAGTGGAGCATGTTTTAATCATGACCTGCCACTTCCTGTGTTTTACAGGAGCTCTGCAAAGTTAGGGCACAGGTCGGTACTGCTGTGTGTGGGTAGCCCATCTCTTAGCTCCCTTGGCTCAGGCCAATTTGCCAAGTCAGACAGCTAGATGCCGTGGTGGGCCAGTAGCAACCTCATGGTGACAACCATACTCCAGGGTGATGCTATCTCACCTTAGCAGAGAGGCACAACTTTATCAGTAGTGCTTAGGGGGCCTGAGAGGGTGTCCTTGTCAGCCACAGTCTGTCCTTCCCTCCTCTTCTTCCTCTTCCTTCTCTCTGGCACTTGCTGTCACCACGGGAGATATCCCAGAATCTCTTCTTGGCTGTCTGTCAGGTATTTCCAAGAGGACCATGCACAACCGATGTGCCACCTCTTCCTGTGTGGCTCACACTCTCAGGCCTTGACTTGCCCTGTTCAAGTTTCTTCACACCTCTCTCCAGTGTGAAGGAGACATAAAGCTCATCCTAAGCACAGCAAATCTGCATTTGCCCAGTGAAGGTAAGAGGAGACCCCACATGCATACAGTGGGAGGACAGGCTCCCCTGAGGGAGCATGTGGCCTGTGGACAAGTGTTCCTGGAGCAGTATCCCTATCCCTGTCCCTGTCTCTGCATTTGAGTCCACAAGGGATGGCCTTCCTAGGCCTGTAGGGTTTTGACTTTCTGAAGAAAAAAGCTGGAACATTGTATTCAGGGCAATAATACTTCTAGAAAACTGTTTCTAAGGTTCTGAGTTTTCTCTGTAATGATGCCACCCTTGGGCCCATTACCTGTGTTTATCATCTTGAAAATGGTCCTTCATTTGACATACAGAGCAAGTTCCTGGGGACTGGACTCAGGGTCACATGCCCAGCCCTGGGAGAAGAGGGAAGAAACAGTGTATTGTAATGGCGAGGATACACAGCCACCACTCTGGAGCCAATAACAGACTAGATGGCAGTAGGGTGGGAGAAATGTGCACAGGGCCAACTAAACTCAGTAATGACTGCAGGTTGAAAAAGTGCTTGTTCTATATTTTTGTTTTTCATAGCATTACAGTGTGATTCATGAAATAACTCTGCAGAATTCAAAATGCCAGGCAATCCAAGTCCACCTAGGTGAATGTTTATCACTTCACAATCATGGAAGATGAGCTTTTCAGAAAGCCTGGTGGCTGGTGGCAGCTTTGTACCTCAAAACATGGAGTAGATAAAAACATTTATCTACTTCTTTGTAAAGCAAACTACACTCAGGCCACATGAGCAGCTGAGTAATCTTGGCGGTAATCAGAACATGGTTACTTTGGTGTTATTTCTACCCCATAAGAACGGCAGGCACACTCCCTGTGCAGAGCAAGTACACATGCCATGGTCAACGCGAGCTGCTAAGTGGGCGTGTTGTTGTATTCTGTGACTCAAATGCTGGTCCAACCAGATCACAACACTTGTCAAGGATACCCCAGAGAGTGGAGAATTGGGAAAGATGTCAGAATGAGAGCACACATAAATATTTGCAAGAGATAGAAGGTACATTCTGGGGACACCAAACAAGTGTCCCTGCTTAGGCCCTGGGAAAATATAACCACACATATGGGGAGGAACTGCCATTGACATCATGGATGCTGATCAACTTGAAGGAGTTTATGGGAGCTTTCCTGGGTGGGTTGGTTGGGTTGCTTGTTTTACAATATCTAAAAGAAAAGGCTGAGAATTAGAGTAATAACACTATTAGACAAATTTCTAACCAAGAGGATTAGTCCCACTTGGTATTAATTAAGAAATTCACTAATGAGGAAGGGTAGTGAGAACTGGCAGCTCTTTGTAGAAGTATTCCATGGGGCTGTTCCTCCATTTCATTCTGCTCCATATTTTGTTGAGAATGTAAAGATCAATAGTCATATTTTATTTTTCATTATACTGGGCTAGGAGGAGGGAAAGTGACAGTTGGGTAAGGAACAGACGTTCACAGTGGAGGAAGAGAACACCCGAGTGAATAGCAGGTAAGATGGCTCTGAGGTGGGCTAAGCCAGCAGGTAAGGTGGCCAGATCTAGCACATAGATATACAGGAATTGTCGCAGGACAAGCCCACAGGTATGTGCTGTTGGGTAGTGTATGAATTTATATGGGTTCTTTGGCAGTACCACATACCTGGTGGTTTAACCAACAGGTCCTAAAGTCAAGGTGCACAGAGCTGCGCTCTTTGCAGCGGTTCCTGAGCATGCTCCGTCCTACCTTTTCCAGGGAGTGCTTTTTGGCCAGGGCCACATGTCTCCAGGCTATGACTCACTTTTTCCCTTGTGCTGTTCCATTACCTCTTTGTGTTTCTCTCTGTCCAAAATTCCCTGTCATAAGGGCACAGGCTATGTATGGGGGCCGCCCTTGTGACCTCTGTGGGTTTGGCTACCTCTGAAGATCCTGATTCCAAACAGGTCATATTCTGAGGCCTATAGGCAAGGGCTACAGCATGGCATAAACACAGCTGCACTGGGGCTTTTCAGTCCTGAGAATGCTGTGAAAGTGAGCTAGACATCAGGCTTTCTTCAGTAAACACGAGTCCAGTGATCTGAGCAAGTGTGAGCTCACACGTTCTCCTGGAAGTACCTAACCACCAGAGAAACACTCCTCTGCCTCCATCTTCAATTTTTATCTTTTGGGCAGCCACACCATGTAGCTCAGGCTAACCTAGAACTCCCCATCCTTCCACTTTAGCCTTCTTCTGATGAGCCCACCAGTGTCTGGAAGTGTAGCTGGGAGGCCGCACTTGTCCCTCCTTCCCCACATCTGGGCCATGCACCTTCTTCTGCAGGGATGTATTATCCCACAGTAGAGCTACCTGGACCCACATGATGGGTACCACACGTTCCTCAGCCTCTCTCTGGCACCCCCAGTTGGCGATGCTCTCTGCCCTACTTGCCCCCTTTTGGTACCTACAGAGTGAACAGTCTTTGGCATCACACTCTGCACTGGTCCTCTCTCACACCACCACGTGCACACATTCTCTAGCATCCAGTGTGCTCCTCACTGAAGTCTACAATGCAGGCTCCCATTTTGGACCCCTACTTCTTTTTAAAGCTCAGTCCTGGCCCGAGCCTGCCAGACGTCTTTGTTATTTATTCTGAGCTGACTTTCCCTTCCTTGTTTTCATGGTCTATCCCAGGAGTTTAGCTTCCCAGAATATGAAACTTGTAGGTGTGTTTTCCAGACAATTAGGGACACTGCTATCCTCCAGAACTTCTGGATCCCCTGAAACTCAGGACATGCACCCAAGAAACCATGGACATCTTAGCCATGAGCCAAGTATATCAATTCTAGACTTTGTCTGCAGAGCTGGGGTGGTCCTTCCTACAGAGCATGTGGAGGCCAACAGCTCAAGATGTAGAGGTGCCTTCCAGGCATCAAGGAACTTGCCAGGAACGCCCACTTGGAGAGGACAGAGGACCTGGTCTTGTATCCCTTTGTCGCTAGAATCTCTAAGTAATCAGGTTATAAATGGACACTGAAGATGATTTCCTAATCCCTCTTCACCTTTCTATCCATTGAGAGGTGTGCTATTGGTTGCTTGTGGAGAAGAGGGCCTGAAAGGATTCTCAGAGGTCAAACTCATCTTGGTAATTTTCTTAGAAATAAAATTAGGTGGCTCATTTCAGACAATGTATTAGAAATTTCTATGAAGAACTGGGTGCCTTTGTCATTTGTGATGTGTGCCCCCCATCAGTGACCCCAAGGTACCCTCTCATGGGATAGAAGCCCAGGACTCCTCTTTGGCTGTGTGGCAGCCAGATCTTAGCACAGAGCCCCAGGTGGCTTCTTGTCACGTCATGCTGGAAGAGTGTCAGTTCTCAGGTGGCAATTGCTCTCCATCCAGCCCTGCTTGGCTGCCAGGCTCTAGCAGAGAAATAAACAGAGGAACATTTCCAGCTCCTGATGGGGACTTTTATTGAGCCCTGCTTGGGTTGTTATTAAATTGTGACTATGACCCAAGGTCTGTCCATATAAAGGATGAGGAAATCATACACCTGTAGGTAAGGACATTACTTTTTTTAGTTTATGAACTCAAAGTCCCACAGACAGAATTGTCAATCATGTGTCACTGGCTTAGATGAAGCTTAAATTTGCAACAGTAAATTGCTTTAAAAATGTGAACAGGCCTAGAACTGCTTCTGAGGATGCTTTATGTGGTTTTACAAAAGTTTGAGCATGCACAAGGCATGTCCATTGACGACAATTTCAGACGGGAATGCAGAGGTGGTTAATATCCTCTTGGCTCACAGCCCAGGCAGCTGCTTCTTTCTATCTTCATCCACTGCATCTTTAGGGGCTGTGGAATAGCTAGATGTTCACCCTACAACACTATGGCCAACCATAGAGGCCATGCAGAAGGTTGGGAAGGGCTGCAATTCAGTACACAGAGGACCCAGAAGAAGGGAATTAAGGTGAGTCACTACAGAAAGTAGAGTGTACCATTGGGTGGATGGGGACATGGTCTAGTAGTGACAATCTGCAGGGGAAAGCAAGGAATGAGAAAAAAGTGAAATCAAGAGGGTGAATGGGTGGTAAGACCATCAAGGAACACAGAGTGTGGCTTTTGCATTTAAGAGCAAGCAACCATGTGCATACAGGGTAGAACTGACTTTCTTGGAAGAGTTTGGACTGCCTGCTGCATTCAAGTAATATTACAGAGAAAAAGAAAGGTCAGGGGAGGCAGAATTGCTCAGTGGTAAAGATGTTTTCCACTAAACATGGCAACTGCGTTTAGTCCCCTGGATCTGCATGGTCAAAGTCAAGAACTCTGCAAGGCATGCTTTAACATCCATGAGTGTTTCATCCCACATATGCACAACCATGAGCACACATGTACACGTGTGCATGCGTGCGCACAAACACACACACACACACACACAGAATGTAGCAAAAATCTTTTTTAAAAGTTCATTTGTGGGGCAGTTGGAAGAGCACATACCTAGCATGTGTGAAACCCTGGGTTTGACCCTCAGAATCACATGATCCAAGGGTAAAGGCACACACCTGCAGTTCCAGAACTTGGAGGAATAAAAGTTCAAGGTCATCCTCAGCTGCTTAGTAAGTTTGAGGTCAGCCTGTAATACACGAGACCCTGTCTCAGAAAAACTTTTGTTTTCAAGAAAGGTCATTCGGGGGCTGTAGAGATGACTGGGTGTTAGGAGCACTTGTTCTTCCAGAGGACCCATATATGGTGTCCAAATGCATGTCTGGGAGCTCACACTCGTGTATCTCCAGCTCCAGGGGATCTGGTACCCTCACCTGGCATTCATTTTCACACACAGACACACACAGACACACACCACCACCACCACCAACAACAACAATAATGATAATAATAATTTTTTTAAATTTTATGCCCATTAGTGTTTCCCCACGGGTTCGGGTCTCCTGGAACTGGAGTTACAGACAGCTGTGAACTGCCATGTGGGTGCTGGGAATTGAACCCAGGTCCTCTGGAAGAGCAATCAGTGTTCTTAACCAATGAGCCATCTCTCCAGCCCCAATAATAATATTTTTAAAATAAAAGAAACAGACAAGGCCTACAGAAATCTGCCACCGGAATGGGGGTCGGGGGTGGGTGCTATTGGGCAGAGGCATGACATGTAAGCAGAGAACAAAGTCCTGCTGGGGAGCCCTGATTTGAGTGGGCATAGCAATTTTGTAGGATTATCCTGCGTAGTATCTGGACTCACCCTCCATTGCACGGGTTTTCATTAACTGGCACGAGGTTCTTCTCTGGAGGGTCCTAAAGCGGTTCTCATACAAACAGCTTATTTACGTTCACCCCTAGCTCTACTGCTTATCCTTTGCTGTGTAACAAGTTTTTTCCAAAATGAACCACATAAAGCCATGCTTCTTACCTAACGGTCACAGTGCAGCACACCATGATGGCTCCTAGCTGTCAGGGTCACCTCCGAGCTCACTGGGTGGAGGACCTGCCCCAAATCCATGACACCAATGACCTCAATCATGAAAGCTGTAGACCCAGGGTGTGGCTCCATGAGCCTTTCTCCCACAGCTCATGCCCAGCAGCTGGCTTTATTCACCGTTGGAGAGACAGCAAGGGTCTTCTCATCTCATCTTGAAAGTGACTTCTATCATACTTACCAAACTCCAGCCCCAGGAGTTGAGGATTGGCTGGCACACAGTAACATCTCAGGACCAACAATCAAGTTCTGATGGCTTTGCCACAGGCTACTCTTAATAACACTTCCTAGTGCATCCTTCTCTACTTTTATAACATAGTTATGATCCTTTCATTCCACTGTACTTTAACTTATGGTTTCTATGAAGAGTATAGTAGTGCATGTCTGTTGGGAGGCTGAAGACCAGCTTGAGATACATAGCAAGACCCTGTCACCGGAAAGAAAGAAAGAAAGAAAGAAAGAAAGAAAGAAAGAAAGAAAGAAAGAAAGAAAGAAAGAAAGAAAGAAAGAAAGAAAGAAAGAAAAGAAAGAAAGAAAAGATAGTATGGTTTCCCACAAGTTCTGTCTTCAGCATTCTCCTGAGACCAACATGTCTCAAAATGGCAACAACTCGGAAATGGCCATGTTGGCAGGCAACTTGAGGCCTGAGAGATGCCCCAAGATTCCTAGACACTTCACCCTCTTGGTCCCCTGGACCAAGAGATGGAGAGGCAATTTGGTTCCAGCAGAGCTACCACTGACTGTTCAGAGTGGATACACCCATGAGTTTCTGTTTCTGTTTGTGGTCGAATTAATTCAACAAAAATCAAAACCATAGATAATTGAGAATCAAAAAATGTTGAAATATCAGGCTGACTGAGTGCCTATTTTTCCCAGCAAGTGTTATTATCCAGCACATGCTAACAACTGGGTGGGAACAGCAATCTTGATATCTCATCAATATTGGGCCAGCCATTCACTTGCCAGATGAACAAAACAAACAGCGCAGGAACTGCAGACCACATGCATGCATCATGAGGTCTTTCTGCTACAAGAGGCACACACCACCACACCTTTCTAACATGCTGTCACCTCCTGGAGAAGCCATCATTCCTTGTAACTATGCGGCCAATCCTAGAACTAGAACTTTCTCACATAAAACCTACATCACAGCACAGGACAAAAATCTGCACTGTGTGCTCCAGAACCACACACAGAAAGAAGGAGCCATGGTAATAAGGCTATGGAAAGACGGATGGCTGATGCTTTTGGTCAACGTGAACATCAGAGAAGCCTCATTCCTAACAGCCCACAGCACAGCACACAGATTAGGAAGAGAGTTGTTTTATTCACTGACAGCTGTGACTATTGAGTTATTTCTCAAAGAACACCTGCTATTGTACAATGAGGGGAGACTTGCAAGATCCAGTGGAGGCCAAGAAGCCCATGGCCTTCCTGAGAGCTCCGCACCACTCACCTGGTGCTGGCTGGAGAGTGTGGTTAAAGCAAAGATCTTCCCTGGGAAGTGTGTGTGGTGAGAGTGTGTGTTAACCAGGGATCCAGTGCTCATCCGTTTGCAAGTTCTCATTTATTTCATAGCAGTCTGGTCTCCTCATCCATAAAACTGGAATAGAAATGCATAAATAACATGGGTCTTGGGAGAAATAAAAATGAAATCTAGAATAGCAGCTAAGGAGATACAAGTCAATACCCACTTATTTATATAGATGGGCAAAGGCTCAACAGTGCATGGGATGACTGAAGAACATGTATGAGTGTTACTGTGTAAGACTGTGAGTAAACTGCATGAGTATATATGAAAAGTGTATAGATGTGTGCATAGATGTGAGGTGGTCAGCGCATGTGTTATTGTTAATATATATGTATATATGTATGTATTATGCTACGCATGCTTCTGTGAGCTGTATAAACAGACATGTGAGGTACTGTGTATGTATGTGAACAGTGGGAGAATACATGTGAGGGAAAGTGGATGAGTTAATATGATGTGTCATTTATGTGCATGTATGTGAAAAGTGTGAACATGCATATGAGCTGCATGTGCATGTATGTGAGGCAGGAGATTAGTACCACTATTGTGTAAAGTATGTGTGCATGTATGTAGCCAGTGAGGTGGTTGTATGGGGATTAATGTAGGGTAGTGTGTATGTGAGGTGGTATACATGTTGTATAAGTACATGTATAAGCTATGTGCATGTTGAGTGGTTTGTATGTAGCTTAGTGTGAGCATATTGTACACTTGTGTGAGCATGTGAATGTGTGAGGTGCCTCGAGTATGGCTTAGTGTGGGCATATTGTACACGTATGTGTGAGGCTGAGACAGTCTACATACCACAGCTCCCTTATCTACTGATCACATCTTCTAGTGCCCTCAGTGGATGCCTTTGCCAGGGACAGTGCACAACCCTGGTGCACCCTGTACTGTGTTCTTTCCGTAGATCTTAGCAACCACAGTATACAATATTTCCTTCCTTATTAAATTGAGAACTTTCAGTTTTGCAGCTTTTCACTTGAAAGAAGCATTTTATAGCTTTTCTTTAACATGTCTGAATTGCCAGCATTGTGCTTTGGACCGTTATTAAGGAAAATAAGGTTTGAATGCAAGCACTAGACATTAACTGAAACAGCTGAGTGGCTGCTGTATCTACAGCTTGGATACACTGGACGGAGGGCTGAACCATATGGAGGACAGTACACGGTAGGATGGCATGTGTTTTTACTTCTGGAATTTTCCATTTGATATTTCTGGTCTACAACTTACTGTAGATAACAAAACACAGAAAGTGAAACCACAAACATACATGTGTGAAATGATGACAGGTCTATATAATTTTAATAAAGCCAGTTTTTCCACACAGATGCCAAGCAGGTGCAAGACTGCTGCAGGCCGCAGTCCCATTGGCCAGAGCCTAGGGGAGAGAGAATGGTTGCAGGTGGAGTCCTGTTCCCAGCTGCCACGTGTTCTTGTGCGAAAATCAGTTGACGTGGTTGGTCCAGGTCTCTATGTTACCTAGTTGCTTGGATGAAGAGAGCTAACCTGCTAGGTATGAAGAGCCAGTGAAGGCCTTATTGAGAGACATGAGCTAGTCAGAGGGACTGAGGAGACCACTAGGTGGAGAACAGTGGGGATGGATCTGGGATGGAAGTAAGGTCAGCTGGGTGCCACTCTGGAGCATGGAGAAGACAAAGGAGAACCCTGACCATGCTTGGGCAGCAGGGGAGGGTCTTTCCCACAGCTGACACACAGAAGAGCAAGTCACTTCCTGATGGCGTTAGGCATGCCTACTCAGCATGAACCTTCTGAAAAGGCTTATTAAAATAATAGTAAGAGGGCTGGAGAGATGGCTCAGCGGTTAAGAGCATTGCCTGCTCTTCCAAAGGTCCTGAGTTCAATTCCCAACAACCACATGGTGGCTCACAACCATCGGTAATGAGGTCTGGTGCCCTCTTCTAGCTTTCAGGCATACATATAGACAGAATATTGTATACATAATAAATAAATATTTAAAAAAATAATAATAGTAAGAAATGATCTTTCTTAAAAACTCTATCTTTTAAATAGTCAAAAGTCACTGGAGATAAGAACAGAGAAACAGGTGATTAGGCCATAGAATTCGGGGCAGTCAGAAGTGAAAAATAGTTTTAAAATATTAAATTAGATTTCTGAAGGTAAATCTAAATGGGAATTTCAGAAGAACTGAGCAATGTTGAGTAGGGTGTAACTTGCTACAGATAATAGAGGACCCCAGAACCCTGGGTTAATGTGAACCACACCTCCTGAAACACCACCAAATCATGTTGTGATGATGGAGTTTTAAAATGTTATTCAGTTATTATATCAAGTAACTTTGTGGATTTTTATAGTTTTGAAATTACTTTCACTAAATTTTTCGAAGTGACAGCCAAGCCTGAGACTTTTCCATTTTGTCAGAGTAGCACCCAGGTGTCACCACCACAACCAATTTTTATTATTATTCGATCTAAATATTTGCAAACTTACCTGCAATATAATACCAGGAAAGGCGAGCTTGCTGGACTGTGGCCATGCATACAGTCAACTGACGCCTATTTCCCTACATTAAAATACACATATTCATTTCTTTTAAAGAATATATAAACAGTACATTGCAGAATTACATAACTGTGAAACAAACATTTACCTCGATTGTTCTACTTTCAATTCCAAAGCAATCTGAGGAAGGACCTGTTTCCAAACGGTTATAATGGGCCTGTGGTCCACACCTGAGAAGACACATGAAAGAAGGTTTAACGGGAAATATGGATGCCCTGGAGATGCCCCACAGAAGCAGCTTCTTTTCATTTCCTGGGGCACAATGATATTATGTAGCCACTTTAAAAATGTTAGATCTCTGTTCCTGTTCTTTTTTTATTTTTCCGAGACAGGGTTTCTCTGTAGCCTTGGAGCCTGTCCTGGACCTAGCTCTGTAGACCAGGCTGGTCTCGAACTCACAGAGATCCGCCTGCCTCTGCCTCCCTAGTGCTGGGATTAAAGGTGTGTGCCACCACTGCCTGGCTTCTGTTCCTGTTCTTACAAAGGTTCAGTCAAAGGAATTTTAGCCGAAATTTGTGAGGACTAAAAATCTACTCATGAGCACACAATAGACACACTATTCTAAATACCAACCATTTATAGTATTATGTGCAAATAATAAATAGCTACATCTTCTCAATGAGGGAAAAAGTCATTCATCTTGTAGGCTTTCTGGAATCTGAGAATAAAACCAGAGGGGTCTCCAGGGATACCATTCTGTTTGTAAATGACTGCCCCAGGAGCACACGTCCTTTAGAACACTGTTTTAATGAGGAAAACTACTAACAGCAATAACAGAGGCCTGGGGCTTGTCATGTCCTTTGAATTATAATTTCAAAGTTTCTGGAAAGAAAAGTCTACAAAATCACCACATATTTGCTAACCAATCTATCAACCATAAATTTCTGGCTGAAACACACTTTTTATTTAAGTAATTTTTACACTCACTTATTGGGGAAATGAGTGTGTGCCTGCCACACTGCAGGGGCAGCTTGTAGGGGATGCTTCTCTCCTTCCACCATGTTCTGCAGCAGACACCTTTACACACTGAGTCATCTGTCCAGCCAGCACTTCTTCATTTTTATGCTAATCACTAAGGAAACATAGGGCTTATTCCATAGTGCAGTGCCTATTTTTCCCGATTACAAAACATTAGACCAATGAGAAGATGAGCCAATGCTAGAACTAATAACAAAAGCTGAGCTGTGCTGGCAATTCCCTCTCCTCATCCCCCCCCAAGAATGATTTCCTTTGTGTGTGTGTGTGTGTATGTATGTGTGTGTGTGTGTGTGTGTGTTGATTAAAGAAGTATTTATTTTACCTTAATTCAAGTAAAATATTTGAGTGAATAATTTCCCAATTTTAAAGTGATGCCAGTGCCTTGAGACCACACCTGACAGCTGTTCACATGACAAAGCAGCCCTCTGCCCTCCATCCCCAGGAGATACCTGCTCTTAACCTGACTGTGCTTGTGGGGTGAAGTTTGTTAGCAGTCTGCAAGGCTGGGTGGCTGGCCCTTGTGGCACCACGGGCTGATCTGCTGATCTCCCAAAGATGCCCCTTGACAAATGAAAACAAAAACAAAAAACCCTCAGAGGACCAGGGTGAAGGTGGAGGTCCCCAGGCTGAGTTCAGAGGACGCACACAGCGCCATCGCCTCCTGGGAAGCTGACCCAGACAGACATTCTGCTCGTCAAAAACATCTTTTTCATAGATATGAGAAAAATGCTACCAAAATAATGATCATCATCATTAAAACTCTGCTTCCACTTTTAATTAATAATTTAAAATCATTTTATAAATGGATTCCTAAATCAAAGGTATATTAAATGCTACATGTGAGCTATATTTATAAGTTAGTGCTTGCTTTTTAAAAAGTTGGTTTAGTTTCCCAAAATCAAGCACTTTTAAAATCCTTGTCTACTCTTACCACACCATTTAAACTTCCCGAGATTGTGTTTTGTCTTGCCACAAGTTTGTCTCCCATAAGAGCCTTTGTCTATTTTGCTTTAAACTACATATTCTTTAATAAGTCCGTGTGCTGGAGAGTGGCTGCAGTCACTTAGCTGAGAGCTCTTCAAGGCTACTCTGGTCCCTAAATTGAAAATGAGATTCTTATCATAGCAAGTTAGCTTCACACATGACAAATGTAAAATGTGCTTTAATGAAAAATTAGCAGAGGTCAACAAGTCACTTTCAGCTACAATGTTTGGAACTTCTGTAGGTGTGGGGAGTTTTACATATGCTAGAATTTTTTATTTATTCATCAGCCAGCCATTCCTAACTTCTATATAAATAATATACCCGTTATAAAAGATTCCAAGCAATATGTTTCATGCATATTTTGTGTTTAAATTTTTCTAGAAATGTTACTGAAATCATGTATAAGGAAGTGTATTATGAAATACGATCTAAGCTTTTGTGATTTAGAAAAAAAATCACTATCCTTTTTGAGGATTGCTGAATTATCATTGTTGAGAAACTTTTATAATGAACTTTCCCTGCCCTAAAAATAAGAATTTTAAAAGAAGGGGAAAAACAGTGACCTTCTGGTTTGGTTTATTAGTTTCTGGGCAAAAAGAGTTGGCACGTGAAGTACAAACTCTGTCCGTTACAGCATGGACAGCAAGTTTGTCTGGCTTTCAGAGTGGACCTGCTCCGTGTCCTCTGGTCTGGGGTTCTCCTCTTCAAGGCCCATCTACCCTGCTACCCCGAGGCAACAGCAGCCAGGGGCGTGAGAAGCGCTAAGGGTCACCAGTGAGAAAATAAACTTTTCTAGATAGAAACAACTGCACGGTGGCTTTAAGCCCATTTCATTATTGAAAAGATGACCAAAATGCAACTTACTGCATCTCTTTCTCAAAGCATGGGAAAAGGCAGATCGGTCATTGGATTCCGATTAAATCCGAAGCGTGGTGCTCAGACATGGCAGGAACCCTTTGGGACACTGGAAAACTAAAGTAAAACAAATGCCTCTACTTACGGATTTTCAGTCTCTTGATGCTTTAGGAAAATCAAGCTGGCTGCCTGCCGGGTCGTGTGCAGCGCGTCGTTTTCTGGCTTACAGATGCCCTGGGCCCTGGCCCTCTCTAGCCGCCGTTCGTCCGAATTGGCCGCGAAGGGGTCCAAGCCACACCTGCTTGTGGCTCCGGACCATGGAAGGCGAGAAAAGCAAGTGGAATGTGACAGTAGGATGGCGCTGAGCCGCGTCTTGGGATGTGCCGAGCACCTCGTGGCCTTTAGGATCTTCTCAAAGCGCCGCATCTCACTGAGTTCGCTGCGCTGGCTGGCTCTGGGGCTGGAGCACACTGGGCCGCGAACTCCTGGAGGCTGTGAGCGTTCCCACCCCAGCCGGCGCTCCCAGGATACCGCTGCCCCGCCCAGATCTCGGGGGCGCCTAGTGCGGGCACCTGGCCCTGGGCAGCCAGGCCCCTGTGTTCCCCGCTGCGCCTCCCTGTCCTTAAGACTCTGTGACTGCAGTAGGAAAGCCAGGTACCTTAGCATCTCAAAGGGTGAGCTTGGGACCTGGAGCGTCCTGGAACTGTTGCTGAGTGATGGATCCCCATCCCTAAGGGTACACAAGGCACCTGGGAGGCTGAACCTCTCATCACAGAGAGGAAGGCTGTGTTCCCGGTCCCAGTATTCTGTGATCCATTCGCCAAGTCCTGTTGGGGGAGGGAGAAAGAGAGGGAAGAAAGGAGAAAGAGAGGAGAGAGGGAGGAGGAAGAAGAAAAGGAGGAGGAGAAGGAGGGGGAGGAAGAGGGGAAGGGGAGGAGGAGGAGAGGAAGAGGAGGAGTGCTAACAGGCGGGCCGTTGCTATGGAGAGGCCTGGTTGCCTGAGAGGCTGAGGGCGGCAGGCCCCCTCCCCCGGGCCTCGCTCCTATTCCACTTTCCAGTCTTGTCTTCTTCCTACTCCCCACGCCAGAGCACCAGTCCGCCAGACCCTCTCTCCCTTTTTTCCTCCTCCTCAGCTCTATGCTGAACCAGGGCTTGTTTGGGAGCCTTATTGGGAACTCAAGGCACCAGGTACTCCAGTGGCTTGAGCCCTAAGGATAATAGCAGGATTTGAGAAGAACCACCACCGCCTCCATCCTGGTCTTTGCCATTATAGGCCTGTCGCCAGCTGGCCTCAAAGCACTGGAGCCCTGGGCCTTCTGTGGAACAACAGAGGGAAACCAGTTCTCTACAGAGAACCTGGTGGAGAGCCTCGGAAAGGGTCACCAAGCAACAACCAGTTTTGAGGGGTGTCTGCAGGGTCTATCGTCTGTCATAGGTGCGTTCCATAGCCCAAGTGATTGATTCCTCCCTAACTACTGTATCATAGGAGGAGTCACTCTTGGGAGAAGATCGGTTTCTCTTCTTTGCCACCGTCCAAACTCATCTTCCCCATGAAGTCACCAGCTGCCTTTTGCAACCTACTCAGACCCACAGGTTTGGGGCAGGTTACAAAGCCACCCCAGGCCTCTAGGGCTCCCTGTAAATTAGAACTAACAAAAGACTTTAAGCCACAACCGGAGGAAACCATCCTTTGGTAGCAGCACCAATAGAAGCAGTTGCTCCTTAGCATGGGCCCTCTTTTGGGGAGCCCGGCCCTCGCCTGGCAGCGGGAGCTCCCTCCTTTTGCACCACACAGACCTGGGGCTTCGTTCGGTGGCTAAAAAAGACGCGGAGCTCTCATCGTTTCCCCTCTTGGCCGGCAGTGGATTTGTCCAGTGGTCCAGGAGAAGGCTCTGTGGCCTTCGGGTGTGTGAAGGGATGGGGGTGGGGGTGTTGGGTTGTGCTGGCCTTCGTCTCCAGCTGTCCCAAGTGCAGGGAACAATGGGAAGGCGGCAGAAGAAGGAATGGGGGGGGGCGTCGGGGTTTCCAGAAAAAGAGGAACTAAAGAGCCCTCCACAGTCTGTCATCTGCGTATGACAGGATCTGCTCCCCCACACTTTCCTTTCTTCCCCTTGTTCTGCAGCTGTGGGCCTTGAAGAGCGCATTGTATGCACAGATGTTGGGTTTCAGCTCCCAGGCTCCCGGCCGCTCTGTGGAGGGCGCTGCGCACCAGGGTGCCCAACCTGTGGCCGTGCTGCTGGATAGAGTGAGGGCTGAGGAGAAATCGTGTGGGAAGGAAGAGCCCCGGGGCGATGCTGTAGTGGAGTCCAAACCCAGGGGAGGGCTCTTGAGACCTCTTGGCTGGCACCAGCCCACTGCCGCCTCAGGTCTGCACTGGAGGTCAAGTAATTGGGGACAGGAAAGGTAGTTCTGCGCCATACCTCCCGCCCCCCACCTCAGGTTGGTCCTCTAAGGTGAGGACAAGAGCTTAGGGATGCAGGCAAAATTGTTTTTCGGTTTTGTTTTTGTTTCTGCTCAGAGCAGCAGCCCTGTTGGCCAGGACCGAATGGTGGCAAAGTCTCATTAGTACCTGCATGCATGCAACAGATTGCTTCCTATGAGCAGCTGGGTCTTAGAAACTGGGGCTTGTGTGCAGTGTGTTATGGGGGTGTCCCTTAAATAATTAATATGCTTCTGTTTGGAAAGGGGAGAAAAGGCTCAGTTTGCCAGTTTACCGTAATTTATTTTTCTCTTGGAGGGTTTCTACGCAGCACTCCTCCTGCTATAAGCAAAGGTCACAGTAAGGCCATGAGGGGTGGCTTTTCTAGCTAGGCCTCACTCCTCCCTAGCTCTACTCTGAACTTATCCAGAATGAAGTGCAACTTAGGAATGGAAGAAAAGACTAAAAGAAAGAACTAGAGAGGAATCTGGCTCCGACGCCTTACAAATGACTGACAAAGCTTATGTCCATTCATAGTCTCGGGTGGATGAGGGTGTATGGAGAGCCACGGCCCCTTAGCCAATTGCTGTCAGCAACATGTGGGGGGGGGGGGGACGACATCGCTATAGCAACCGGTGGCTGGGCCGCGAGCCGCGCCGCCGCCGCCACCACCGGCCGGGTGCGCGCCGGGCCGGATATAAGGCGGGGCGCGGCTGCCGCGCTGGTTGGAGCTGCGCGCGCGGCCGGCCGCCCTGCGGGGACCGTCCCGAGCTGGGCCCTGCACCCGCCCACGCAGCGTCGGGACCCAGTGCACCTAGCCAGGGGGCCGGGCTGGGGCGGAGCACGCTCGGTGGTGCTGAGAGGCCTGGCAGAACTGCACCCGCGGGTTTGGAGCGGGAGCCACTGCGCCGCCGCTGCTGGGACGCGCGGCACCTTTGTCTCCACCCGCCGCCTGAGAAGTTTGGGTCAGAAGCAGGATGACCCGGTTCGTCAGTGCCTCCAGTGCAGGGAAGCGGTTGGTTGTGATGATGGCGGTACTGTTGTCAGTGGCCGCGGCAGCTGTGTCCCGAAGCCGCTTGACGGAGCGCACAACCCCACCTCTTCTTGCTCTCTTGGGCACCCAGCGTCCGCCTAGCTGCAGGTAACCAGAAACTGCCAGTCCTGTCGTGGGCACTGAGTGGGGCGGTCGGGTGGGCCCTGGCAGAGGAGAGAGGAGTCGGGTGGGACGAAAGAGGTCAAGAGTGGATACCTCCAAGGCATCACCAAGCGCGGTGGTGACAGGGCGCGGAACAGAACCTTCTACGGGTTGAGGGACCCAGATGAACGACCTGGGTGTCTTGCCGAGTTCAAGGGATAACTGACTTGCTGTAGGACACCTGTCAATGGTTTGGCCAACCAGAAAGACCTGCGTTTTGAAATAATCTCCAGGTGGGTCTGAGGCTGAATGCCAACCGTGGCAGTTCTTTCTGGGCGCACAGTCTAAAAGGGAGAGACAGATGTCCTGGGCCTGCACCTCCAGGAGACTTCCCCGAGGGGAAAAAAAGGACTGGTCTGTAGGACTTCTCCCCTCCAGTACTCCTTTCCGCTTGTCACAAGACCGGCCCTCTGGGCAATTCAGAACTTGGAGAAGACGGCCTCAATGATGAGAGGTGGTTCTGGAACAGAGATGGAGATGGGTATGGTGAGGAAAGCGAAGATGGATGAAGTCGGTGAGCAGCTAGCATAGAGGGCACCTGCGTGTGTGTGTGGGGGGTCGTTTTCTTTTGGCCGCATTTTGGGCATCTCTTTGCTCTCCTCCCTGGGGTTCCGGAGTGTGCATCTGTGCCATCCGGGCATCCCAGCTGGTAGCGAGTTAAGAGGACCAAGTGGGCCCCCGGGGCGGAGCGTTAGGGAAGCAGGTGGGGCGGCCCAGGAGAGAGCAGAGTCCTCTGACCCCCGCCTCCAGCCTCGAATTTCCACCTCCCCTCCCCCCAAAGGGAACCTGCGTGTTCTCCTACCTCCTGTCTATCAGACACCCCCGACCCCGCCAGGTGGGGCGGTTGCGCACTTGCCAGAGAAACTTCTGACTCAGAGCTGTTTGAACAAGGGCTTATTTCCTTCATTTCTAACTACCGGTTTGGCTCCGAAAACCCGCCTGTTCTGCATCCCCAGACATCTGGGTAGTCCCTAGATCAGCAACTTTGACTTTTAAAGCCAAGGTCCTCTTGCATCTTCGTTGCACTGAACCCGCTAAGCTCCCGGATGGATTGCTTGAAAGAAAAGGAATCAGTATAGAGATCGTCAGGGCCCTGTCCGTGGTACACCTAGCTGTGCGCTGCAGTTCAATTGTCGAGCCTCACTGAGCCTTTACCCGCCCGGGTCCTGTCCCACTGCGTTCCTCAGCAGCAGTCTTCAGTGGTCCAGCGAAGTCAGCAGACCTCGCGCCCCTTAGGTACCCAGCACCACGTGTCCCTTCAGGAAACCAAGAGCCTTGCCAGTCTGGAGTAAAGGGCTTAGTGGTCCGAGTGGTTTTCAGATTTTAGGGATCAAGCAAATATGAGAAAGCGGAGAGAAAGGAGGTGGAAACTCTTTCCACCCACACAGGAGGAAATGCCCACCTGCCCCCAGCCTATATGCCTAACTCGGCTTCCAAGAGCACCGTGCCAGGGTGGGTACTGCAGGCCGAGATGTGCGGTGGTGATGCTGTTAAGCTCTGGGTATTCTTGGGTGGGTACGGGCGTTGTTGGAGACGTGTTACTCCTTCCCTCTAGGCCGGCCTGCGCGCGCTTTGTGGCCCGGGAGGCTGGGCCGGTGCATTGTCCCTGCTAGGACCCTCTTGGGGTTGTGAATACCCTAAGCTCCCAGGAACCCTCGACCTTTTGTGTCGTGCGCTGTGGTCTGATCTCCAGGACCTCTGCAGGGATCTTGGGAATTAGCGAGAGGGGGAAGGGACCGGGAAATGGGGTGAGAAAGCTGAGGCCAGTGTGGGTCAGATTCCCGGTGTGGGGGAGGGAGCTGGTGACTGCCGCCATCAGCTTCCTTAGACCCACGCTGGGACTCTTCTCCAAAACTGGGTCCTGACCAGCTAGGCAAGTCCTCAGCCAAGGCCGTTCTGGCTCGCAGAGAGCAAAAGAAGATGAAAAAAAAAAAAAAAAGACAATCCAGTCTCTAAGGGAGTTGATTCTTGGAGTGCGGGCGAATACGGGATGAGGATGGGACTGAACAGTAAGGTCAAATGTCTCCCCTCAATATCAGGACGTTACCCTAGAAAATTCCTGCCGGTGAGGGCTTGCATGTAGGCCAAGCCAGGCCTCAGGTACCAAGCGGGCGAAAACACCGGCCTGTGAGCGCGCTGAGGGGGCCAGCCGAGTTTGAGTTCTAGTGTAATGAAAACGTAGCTAGTGAATTGGAAAAATGTGAGAGGCAGGTTTCCTCTTTGGACAGATTCATTTTGGCCTGTTCTCCCGCTGGCTAGCTGACTGGCTCTTCCACCCTGGACGATTTGTGGTTAAGAAGCAATGCTAAAAATGAGTTCACACGACTGTCTCTTCTCCCTTTCAACATCAATATCATGAGTCTTCCCTTATCTTAAAACAGAGAATTTTTCTAGAACAGCTATTTTAGGAGTACTTCAGGATAGCAAATAAGTTATTATCTTTTGTATACTCAGTTATGTGTGTGCCTGAAAAATTCAACAGTCTATTTTTAAAGCAGTGTATAACTTATTTTCATTAAAGTTTATGTTTAAGAATAATTATTTCTTGGAGATTCTTTTGCCCATATAAGCCTCTTTTTTTTGGCCTGTTTGAATGGCAGATTTGCAAGTACAATTTCATCTGCAGAGGGAACAATAGCTTTCAGCTGCACAAAGGCCGTCTCCCACCCTGAATTCAGGCCGCAATGCCTCTTGCTCTGATAATAGCTTCTGAAAAGATTTTGTAATGCAGAGAATTAATACATGATTATTTCCGCCCGACTTCTCTCATTTATTAGAATTCTGTGGCAAATTCCAAATTAAAAATACTTCAGTTAACAGCTTTAAAAAATACTTTTAAAATATTTCAAAACGCCTTCTCCCCTCCCCATGTTTAAGTTTGGTCACTTGTCCTGGCTCGGAAAATGCTTCACTGAAAACTGTGATCAGTCTTAAAGTGATAGCAACTATATTTTTAATAAATATATCTTAGTAAATTTAGGAAGAGATTTCCAAACAATTCTCTAAGATGGTCACCTCACCAGCTAAAGACAAAGTTGTTACAGTAAGTAACTCATTAATAGTCTCTGAGGCTAATTCCTGTTTCACAGTGGGAAAGATTTGGCAGTTAGAATAACCTGGGTCCCCAAAAGAGAGGGTGGGGACATGCCCTTCATCTCATCTTTAGTAAAGGCCTTTGCAACCCAAGTGTGTATGGGGGGTGCTAATACAGGCTGGAGTGTCGTTGCATACCAAAATCCTTAGAAAGGTACCAATAAGTAACTCAACAAGAGAAATTTAGTATTAACAAAACTGAATGTTTATGCCCGTAACTTTTTTCCAGATCAAACAGATTTTAAACCGCGAATCAGAGACTTGGACAGGCTCTTGTAGGTGCTTAAGTCACACAGCCTTGAGAAAACATTTTGTCTTGGCCCCATTTCTACAAATGTTCATTATCAAGTTCTGTATTGGTGTGGTTTGGGTCTCACAACTGACTCTAGGTATAGACCCTTGCATCCCTCAGCTTACCACACAACATTTTTCAAAGTTATGAGGGGGTTTGTTGTGGATGTCACGTCACTGAATGCCCCATGCACCTTTCAGAGGTGGGAATGCTGACCTCAACCGGGGCATGGTCTGTAGAGCAGCTTCATAAATCGCCTTCTGCTCCCACGCTGGCAAGACTTTACAGCTTTTGCAATAATGGATGCTCTAAATTTGAGGAGCTGCAAGTGGCGATGCCAGCAAGACATGGTCAAGGTTACTATTCGCTCAGGCTGCCTCTGAGCTGACATACCCTGGACTTCAGCGTTCCTGGTTATTATTTTCTTAAGTCTGTCCTATTCCTGCTGCTGAGAACTTGAAAGTGGAGTGCTGGTCTGCATGCCTCCTGCATCCAAGATGCACAGATTTCCCCAGCACCTCTGTAACAGAATATAGAGCCTGCTTCTGAGAATGCATCTCTCCACCACCCTCCTCAGCACTGCTCCAAACTTTCAGAAAGAGCTTCCACTGTGCAGAAGGTGTTCCGCTTTTAAAAGACATCTGACTGTAAATGTCAAAGTTATAAATATTTAAACATCATTTTCTTTCAGTTTTAAGTCAAGACTGATAAGATGACTCTCATCAGTCAAGGCTGTCTTGTGGGAAGCCCAGGAAAGCAGCCTGTGGTCCACAGCAAGATGCTCATCCTTGGGGAGTCACCATGGTGAGAGGGGCCTGAGCTGTACCAGCTGCACCTAGGTCAGCACAGGGGCAAACTCATACTCACAGTTAAGCTTCCAGGAGGTTTGTGTCTTTCTCCTGAAGCTCCTGGTTAGCAAGCATTTTTAAGTGGTTTTTTTTTTTAGCTCCACAAAAATAAAGGAAATAATTAAGTTATGTTAACTCAGTCACAATGCCTAGAAAGGGGTGGTCAGCTGACATTTAAAACAAGAATTTCTAGAAATTTTCATTTCTCCCAGGATCCTGAAGGCCTGACCCACTGTTAGGAGTCCTTCCCAAGTCCATCTCAACCTTCCAGGGCTGGGCATTTGGAGCTGTGATGAGGAAGAGAACCCCTAAGTGATATTTTCCACATTTGAGAAACCGTCAGTCAGTTGAAACCTAGACCTCAACATTAGACATATATTGACTGAAAGGGGGCTCCTTGGTCCACATCTGCCTTGCCCTCTCTATCTTAGGTCTCTTCCCTTCAGGCTGCACTCTCATCCTTTCCAGGGTACTTCTGCATTCAGGCCCCGAGGCCCACAAGACTCCCACCCCCACAGGCTCTCTGCTAGTGTGTGGAGTCTCCTCTCAAGTGGTCTCAGGGATGTGGGGGCAGGAGTACAGCTATCGCTAATTCTGGACACCAGTCACTCTCAGGCGCAGGGTTGGGAGGTGCAGGGGAGGGGGGGCAGAAGAGAGGATGGAGACTGGGGTATTCTGATGGGGACCCTCTCCCCGCCTCTCCTCTTCAGCTCTCCCACAGAGGCCCAGGGAGGAAAACGATCTCTCTGCTCTTGCCTTGGCGCTTTGGTTTGGACTGTGAATAAATCTCAGTGTACCAAGGGAGAGGCAGCCAGGAGGAGCTGAGGCAGCAACTGGCTTAAGATAAAATGAAGGAGGAAGCCCTCTTTGCTGGGACTCCTCCTCTCCCTGCACTTTTCACTGGGTCTGGTTGCCCCATGGCTAGGGCCAAGTTCACTCGTGGGAACATCACCTGCCTCTTCCTACCTGTCTTCTGTGCCTCCTGCATGGTTCTGCTGTCGACACTTCTGGCAGTATGTGTGCTCTTGGGCCTCTTGTTGCCCCAGCCCTGATGGTTCCCAGCTCTGTGGAACCACGGGTTCAGAGCAGGGCTTACTGATGATTGGCCATATAGCAAGGCCCAGCATGGCTAGTGACTTAGTGCTATCCAGTACCTGAAGCCAGAAGATTAGGGAGGTCCTAGTTCCAGTGCCACCTAGCACTCAGGTCCACCCAAAGCCTAAGCCTAGGCTGGAACTTGGCTTGGGGACCCCTCCAACAGCTCAGGGGCGTGGCAAGGTGCACTTGGCACAATCATCCAGGCACTGCGTTTGCTGTGGTCTGCTGAGAAGAGGAGAGACAGGCAAGGGAAGGAAAACAGTCACTGATGGGACAAGCACAACCATCTCCAGCTCAGACATGCCTGGGAGCACACTGAAACCTGGGGAGTGTACCACCTCCTTTCTAACTGGTGCCAGGGCACACTGGCAGGGGACTTAAGGGAAGGTTTTGCCCTTGTGCATACTGCAGTCCGCCGCTTGTTATGTGAGAAGGAGAGCCTCGTGGGGCACCTTGACCCTGGCCAAAAGTTTATGTGGTTTAGGCTCTTGCCTGCACTGGGCAAAGAAGCATGGCTTAGAAACTGGGAAGGGGACTTAGACTCCACTAACTTGGGGAGAGGGGCGGGCGACTCTCACTTCTTTCTAGAAGCCCCTATGTGGGCTGGGTGGGAGTGCAAGGGGCAGGGACCTGGGAGAAAGCCAGAAGAAGAGCAAGGATCCCATTGCCTTCCTTCTCTGTATGCTCCTGGCCGACAGCAGCTTCTGATTCCCGCCACTCACACCTCCATGAAGTGTCCCAGGTCCGTGCTTCAAGTCTCCTGGTCCGGCCCCCATTCTAAGGTCCCCCCTCCCTTTCATCCATTATGGCAGCCCAGGAACCTCCAGGTCCAGAGCCAAGCAGAACCAAGTCGCACATCTATGCAGGAAATCCCGGTGTCTTTTCTCATTTAACCCGCATTTCCATTAACTCAGTCCTGGCTCCCACTAATCCGAGCACTGAAGGCAAAAGCAGGCTAATTAATGACCAGCTTTTCCAGTCAAGACCGGCGATAATTGCTTTGGTGGCCTTTATGATTACAAGATAAAAATGGGCCCGGCCTGACATAAGAGACACTGTGTACACTCAGAGACTGGAGGAAACGAAGAGTTGGGAGGCTGAAAGCGGAGCAGAAAATTACTAATAGACGAGAGATAATGAATAGGCTGGCCAGGCATTCATGGGGAAAAATCCATTTTGTTACCACGCGAAATTAGGTGGCAGAAAGGAGTTTGCTAATTGTTCTCCTCTTGTAGCAACCAGGACGGAGGCAGGGGCGTGCTCTTCCATTCATTTCCCAAGTAATTGTGGGGGTTGCTGGCCGAGAGTTTTGGGCGATTTGCCTGCGGCCCTTCCATTTTCCTGTGGCGTGTTTAATTGTTGCTAATACACCTCCTAATGAAGCTAATGAGGGGGGCGCTGTCTGGCTATCTGCCCTGGAGTTGAGTGACATGCATGAAAGGATTTTCTCACCTATTCCCCCCAAATGAGAAGTGAACTTCCAATTGCCTGTTCTCAAAAGACCTTGTCCCCTTTTAAGAGACAATACTTAGGTACCAGGAGTTGGAGTCTGTGCCTATAGATCCCTCTAAAGATTGACTAGAACTAGTTGGACTAGCCCACAGAATGTCGTTTAGAGCAAGAGTCTGCTTAAGTCAGGCCAGTGCACTGTGTTGGGCCTGGGGAGTATTTAATTCTGTTAACACCTTGCCCACCTGCTGCCAAGCATGTGCTGTGCTTCAGATACATTCTGTGTCTGATTTGGAAAGGATGTGCAGTTTGTTTAATTTAAAGCAGCAAATTGGGTACCAAATACTTTAAATTATTACGTTTGAAAACCAGCACCATCCCGGTAGCTTATGCCTTCTGCTTGACAACAATATAGTTTGGAGGTGCTATGGGGTTGAAATTTCCTTCCACGTGTGCTCCTGCACAGACCCTTTCCCCATTGTGTCAGTGCCACACTAAGTTTGGAGCTATACAAGGAGGGGATGACCTACAGGGGTCGGAGTTCCGTGAGCACTAACCTGTCCTCCTCCTCCTCCTCCAGAAAGGCAAGCTCAAGCTCCTGCCCCATCAGGAAGAGCAGGAAGACTCGATCAAGTTCATTGTGCTCACCTTCCTCTCCATTGCTTGCATCGTGGTGGTTCTCCTGGCTTCCAGCCTTGCCTATTGCCTCCGACACAACTCCCACTACAAACTGAAGGAGAAGTTGTCCGGACTAGGGGGTGACCCCTGTGCAGATGCCACTGAAGCCTACCAGGTAAAAATAAACTTTTCAAAGCATTCTATTGGATTTACCAAACTTGATTTGGAGGCTGGGTCTCCCCCATTCTCTTCACTCTTTCATTAATTCCTAGTTTGGGTTCTTTTATGATGACAATTTGAAACTTCTCATTAGCATTCATATAAATACCTTGCAAGCACAATTTTATGGCTCTGTATTAATCTTACACTGTTCTTGGATAGTCTTGTGTTAGCTATAAAAGTAGGTTGCTAATTAGAAATGTGGAAAAAGTACAATATATGAATTATGCATTATCTGTTATCTTAATTTGGCCACTATTAATGAAGCATGCCTCAGTTGCAAGATGAATTGCTTATGTAGATATTTGAAGATGGCTCTTAAATCATCGACTTCCTTGAGGTCTTATAGGAAGGGATCTTTTGACCTGATCTGTTGCCGCTCTCTGCTATTACTCGGACAAAGTGAAACCTAATGCTGATAAATGGAAAGTAGAGTGCATGCGTCTTCATGAGTCAGCAGTGGCAGCTGTGTGCTAGAAATCCAGGCAACCAACATGCCTGGACATAGACCAGAAGCCTGGAGAAATATGAGAGGCAGATTCAGAACATGAGGTATAAACAACATCCCATAATTTTTGTAAGTTCTGTAGTATATGTTTCATAAGTAATGACCTTCTATAATGAAACTATCACTCCACTCTTAGCAGCAAAGCAAGCCTAGAATATATAGAATTGGAATTAGGTTTCCTTAATATATCACTTCTTATTTAGAAATATGAAATAAATATTTCTTATTTAAAAATATGAAGTAACCCATGTGAAATCTATTTTTAAGTTGAATCAATATGTAAAATTTTTCTCTCATTTATCAGGTCTTTTGTCTTTTCTAACCATATGGCTGTGCTGTATAATATCATGTCAGTGACTCACATGTCACAATATATAAAGAAAGTGCTGTCTGTCCTGATGTCAAAGTTACCTCAGAGCTCTCAGGTTCTCCCAGGAAGTACACTGACTATCCAGTAGCCACCCTCAGCTGATCTCAGCTGGCTGGCTGTCCCTTGCTTTGTGTCTGTTCTGCCTCTGAGAAGAATTTATTAAGTCCCTGGGCTTAAAAGAGATGAGGAGACAGCTTTTGCTCCCATTTCAGAATTCTCGTCATCATCAGTGAGTGGAGAAAGCCTCTGGTCTTCCGCAGCAGGTCACAAGCGTGGTCAGGATGATCTTTTTCTTATAAAGAAATGGCAACTTCAAATGCGTTGAAGATGGCATTTCAGGCACATAGCACATAGCTTTGCTTCAAAGCCAAAGAAAAACCATGTTTGAAGAAGCAGCCTGAAAAAAAATGTCACATAAACTAGTAAGAATTTGCCCAGAAATTCTATTGAGCAAGACCATCAATATAGTATGCCAGGTCCTCAGGGGCAAGCTAGCGTCAGAGCATAAATAAATTATCACACCAGTCAGTTCCATGTGTGAGAGGCAGAGATCATATGGACACAGGTTTTCTAGAGAGCATGGCATCCTTTGATATACTTTGAAATTCAAATATAAAATATTGATAGAATGAAAGGTTGGACTTGCATGCAGAAATGACTAATTTTTATAAAAATGTGGGTAGGAAAAATGCATAGTTATAACTGAGTTTGTGATAATTAACAACGACAACAAAAACTCTTCCTAGTGGCAGCTCTAATTAATAGTATCTGTAATTAAAATCATGTCCTTGCAGCAAGAAAACTGTTTGAATTTCTTAGAGTGACCTTTTTGTGTTCCTCCTGGGGGCATGGTGGCTAAGTTGATATTGATTTTATAATGAGCTCTGGTTTGTTTAATAAGAATCTGTAATCCCAACAATAAATGAAATATGTGCTTTTCTTCAATCCAGATTAATAAAAAGAATAGATGGGAAACTTCTCCTTCACAAATATGATCTAGAAAAAATTGGGAGTGAAATAATTGAAAAACTTTTCTGTTGGGCTTATTTGTGAAATCATTGCCAAGTCCCTTTTATCAAGCTACCACGGTAAGATGAGGTCTGCTCCCATCCGAGCAGCAAGCCCCAGAAGGCCCAAGTGCTACGGAGTTGTGCTGCTTTGCCTTGTTTTCAGCAGGGCAGGACCCAACACACAGGGCTCATGTGGTTGTCAGTTTGGGGTTTAGCTGGGTGCACTGAGGGCTCACAGTTGTGGTTATTCAAAGAACAGCTGTGTGGAAATATGAAGCAGAACTGAATCCATCAATAGGGCCTTAAGCTCTGGATTTTCCAAAGCTGTCATTGAGACAACCTTCATGTTTTAAAATCTTCTTAAAAGTATAAAAGAGTGCACTCTTGAGAGCCTGGAGATGACTTAGCTAGAGAATGTGCCAGCCACGACAGCGAGAGTTCAGTACACAGACAGCACACAGTGGAAGGAGTGACAAACTCCCACAAACTGTCCTCTGACTTCCACACACAGCATGGCATACCCCTTTGATAAACAAATGAAATAAAAACTATACACATGTAACTATAAATTTCAGGGAAAGGATCTTCTTAAATTAATAATCTATTACTAAATCTTTGTGTGTCTGGGGTTGTACTTTAGTGGTAAAACACTTGCCTAGCATAGATTTAATTGCCAATTCCTGTGTGTGTGTGTGTTTACGCGAGCGCGTGCGTGTGTGTTGGAGAAAGAGGCATTTGCTCGTCTCTATTTGCTTATTCTGAATAGAATTTGTTGTACTTTTCTTCGCTGATCACAGGGACAACTGAATGGTTTGTTACTGTTCTTTCTTTCATGGGGACATGATAGAAAATGGTTCATTATTTTAAGTTCATAAAGGCAAAAGGTTATTGTGTAAGTAGGTTAAGGGTTACCCACGGAGGCTGGTAGATGACAGCACACTAAGTTTGGTCGCTAACAGAATGTGTTGTTCCATTGGAAGTGGAAGAACAGAGTGTTTATGTGGGGAGCACATAACACAGAGCACAGGCATTCTGAGAGTGAAAAAGAGGGATGCGTGGTGCTGTGGGCAGCAGGGCACTGGGGGCAGCAGGGCGCTGTGGGCAGCAGGGCGCTGGGGGCAGCAGGGCGCTGTGGGCAGCGTGGTGCTGTGGGCAGCGTGGTGCTGTGGGCAGCGTGGTGCTGTGGGCAGCGTGGTGCTGTGGGCAGCGTGGTGCTGGGGGCAGCGTGGTGCTGTGGGCAGCGTGGTGCTGTGGGCAGCGTGGTGCTGTGGGCAGCGTGGTGCTGTGGGCAGCGGGGCGCTGTGGGCAGCAGGGTGCTGTGGGCAGCGGGGCGCTGGGGGCAGCGTGGTGCTGTGGTTAGCAGGCACAGCCTCTGGTTGTAAACTTCCTTTCACTTCACAGCACCAAAGAGAATTCTCATGTTCTTGCTTAGACAGCACTAAGGTCGGTGTGGTGGGAGGACCTTTCCAAGAAGTTCTGGGAGGTCCCTCCTGTGGTCGGCCCTTTATGCAGCACCTTGTGCTGCAGAGGTGGCAAGCTGTGCCCTCTACCCACCACCCACCACTCACAACCATGGAGGCCATAGGTTGTGGCCTATCCTGGTGTCCAGACTTGAAATGACCATCTTGAAATAGCTTCAAAACAGTCTGGAGTGTGATTATCTTTAAACACATTCACCTTTTCTACCTGTGTATTCGTATGTATATACAGGTCTCACACCATGTGTGTGTATTTGTGTGTGAGAGAGATTTGTTTTCTATTGGAAAATCAAGTCTTTAAGAATAAAAAATAGATTTATGATAGATAAATAGATAGATAGATAGACAGACAGACAGACAGACGGAATGCCACATGTGTTCAGGAACCCACAGAGGCCAGCAGAAGGTATCAGATTCCCAGAAGCTAAGGTTGAAGGTGGTTGTGAGTCTCCCAACATTGGTGCCAGGAGCCACTCTGGCCCTCTGAAAGAGCAGGGAGCTCTCTCTCTAGCCTCCTGAAAATCAAATCTTCTTGACAGATTCTTACTTATGATCTTGTTCCAGTGTATCAGTCACATCAGATAATTCAGTGACACTTAATTTGTTCATGCTTTTACATTTTGAGTCTGACAGCTTACGAGCACTGTGTGCTCTGTCAGAACTTTCTCCGTTATTGCAGTAAGTGTTGTTTGTTTTTCTCCTAAAGTTATAAAGCATGCTTGGGTTTAACCTGTCCTTCATGATCTCAAAATAAGGGAAACATTTTGTTGCTTTTTTTCTAAGTTGGCTTCACATGCTGTGTGTGTGCATGTGTGCACAATGATATGCCTGTATGAGCACATAGGTGTGTATACCACACCTTGACAGGCACAAAATCATGATGGTCAGCACCAGGGTACCTCTTACCTCTTATTCATGCAGGTGTCCTAGTTCTCTGGAAGGCGGTTAGGTAAAAACTGTGCCAAAAATAAGTTGTTAGATGATTAGAAGACATTCTCCCCCTTCTCTCTGAGTCCCTTTGAATGCTGCGTCCGTTTCCTTGAGGCTTTGATCATCTCTGAGCGGCGAGTTTAGTATTCTGCTGGCCTGCTCTCGCTCCCCGACACAGGGGCAGAGACTCCTGCAGAATGTTCAGAAACTTCTCTTTTGATGGTTTATTTCACAATACCCAGCAGGTCTCCTTGCATATTTGGAGGCCTTTGGAACCAAATCCAGAGGAAAGCATGCATTGAGCTATGGGACCGCCTGCAAACAGAGTCACTAAGCATGCATCATCTTGGTTGCTGTGGCTCCCATTAGCCAGTGATTATTAATGTAATGACAGAGCATGTGATTGCTGCTTTGTGCACCCATGCTGATGGACCCACTCACCTCTCCTGAGGGAGGCCGAGTTCCATAGGAGAGGACAGGTTACAAGTTGGTTCATCCTCCTATGAATTAGCAGACCCTTCTTTGTCTAGGTGAGTTCAATCTTCCATAATTGGTGTAATCACTAGTCATGCAAATGGGAAAGGATCAGATGCCTCCCAATTAAGTCAGAAACAGCAAATTTCCCCCAGATGCCTTTGACCCCAGCACAGGTTTCAGGAAACTCTTTTCCATTTGTCTTGCAATAGCTGTATGAGTAAATTTTCAGATTGAAATAATATTTTTGTTCAAATATCACAGAAGCCAAATCTTTCCTGCTTCAAAATTAGACAGGACATCCTAACATGTAATGTTGATAAGAACAATTTTGTTTGCTGAATAGT
The DNA here is from genome assembly GCA_004026605.1 of Ondatra zibethicus. Lineage (NCBI taxonomy): Eukaryota > Metazoa > Chordata > Mammalia > Rodentia > Cricetidae > Ondatra > Ondatra zibethicus. Next base: position 32,467 of record PVIU01019413.1, read on the forward strand.
GAACCCTAAGAATTTGTGTTCCTATCTTATCTTTGCAAAAGTTCTTGCATGTAGGCAGAATTCTTACCACCTTTCCCTAGGCCAGTGTAGTCTGCACCTCCACAGGGATGTCTCCACCTGCTCAGAGCCTATCATGTCCTGAAACAATCATGGACATGCTATAAATTAAGCAGCTGCTAAATGACTGTTTAATTGGTACCAAATTGCCTGTGTCTTGGGGTTGGAATGTGACCATGCCAAAGGGAAATTTGCCCATCAGTCCCCAGTATCTGAAGCAAGTCTGTTCCCTGTGTGCTGAGCTTAATTGATCAGAATGCTTCTGTGAACTCAGGTCTGAGTCTTTGTTCAGAGACAAACTATCTGGAGTTCAATCTTCTCGTAAACCCTAAACATCCAAGCATATAGCTCCCAAGTCAGTGACTACAGGTCTATTCTGCAGAGATGCCTGGACAAAAAATGCTTCCTCAATTACAGCTCCTGAAATGAGACAGATCTTCAGAGAGTACCAAAGTCTGAAGGATGGCCAGAGAAATACATAAGCAAAGTACAGTATGCCACCTGTTTTAGACCACAGGCCACTCCCCTTAGTCAGATTTGATTTAAAATAGTAAGTCATTTAGTGAAACACATAGAAATAATATGGTACTGTTTGATTTTATTTCTTGTGGATTATTAGCAGATCTGTATTTACTTAAATAACAGTTCCTAGGAAGCTTTTTTGTGGGGGATAGGAACGAATGCAGGGCATTAATTCAGTCTTACTATACCTGAGGTAACTTTTATGGGTTCCTTTCTGCACTCTGATGGTATGGGGTAGGTGGGTGGCATCTCTGGGAAGTATGAGTCCTCTCTAAAGCATTACCAGACTTCTAACTTACCTTGCTAATGCTACTCCTAGAATCAAAAGAAAGCACCTCTTGCAAAATTGGGAGCTGCTTAGCTTGCCGCTGTTCAACCAAGGAGGCTCTTCTGGTGTTCCTTCTGATTTTGTTCCCTTAGCAACCTCTGCAGAGGATGTTCATAGTATCACTTATGCTGAAGAGCTGAGGTCCTGGCCACCAAGTTTGACAAGAGGGTAAAATATCACCAGAAGACCAATGACTTGGTCTGCACCCCCAATGGACAGAGACAAGAATGTCTGCTTGCCGAGACCTTCATTGGATGTCATCTGTCAGGGTCCAGCCTCGATGGGATTTGCATATCCCAGGGTAGGGGTGTGAGGATTAGAAATATTAGATAGGAGGAGCAAAGATATGAAGGAAAGAAAAAGGAACAGCTATGCAGAATAGAACCAGGAGGGCAATCTAGTGAATACTGAATTCGCCCGTGTTTATTTTCCATGTGCTTACATACCCCAAGGGAGTAAGAAGGTAAAAGACTGCTTTTGCATGATACAAAGAACAGAGTAATTACTTTCTTTAATACTTGAAACATCAAGCCACTGTATCCTGAGTGAAGTATTCTGCTGTTTAGGGAGGACATGCAGCTACTACACCTTAGACCAAGGATCCTGTAGGCAGCCTCTGCCTGGGTCAAACTTCCTGTCATATATTTGAAGGAGCAGGAACAGGCTTGGATTCTCTGGTCTTCAGTCAGGGTGGAATGGATTCACCTCTTGGGGCCATCTCAATACCCAAAACACCAAGTAAGCACACCCTAGGTCAGGATCTCTTCTTTGTAGCCACTTCTTAAGTCAGACCTCTTGTCAATAACTTGGGAAGAGCAAGAGTAGGCTTAAGCTCTGACCTTCAGTCGAGGTGGAGCAGACCCACTTCTGTGGGCGCCACACCTGCTCACAGACCATGTAAGGGCAGCAGCCTGCAGGCTAGGTACCTTCACATAGCACTCACCTGGCCCCTATCCACGACAAACCTGTAGAAGTTCCTCCAGGAGAGAGGGAATAGGGATACCCCTCACCTCTTGGCTTTTACTGTTTGGAAATGAGAAGCTAGGCACAGTGAGCATCTAGGTGGGACACGTATGATACTGAGATGAGGGGAGAAACTGATCAGTCCTCTGGCAGACAAGGTCTCTTGTGGGTCATGGAAGGACAGGGGCCAGTCACGCAGCATGCGAGCAAGGCATTTATAATATACTGAGATGCCTGAGATCAGGCAGGCTAGGGAGGAAGGCGGGAATCGTGGGTCCATGTCAGGCTAGTGCAGTGGAGAAGACTCCTGGTTCTGTCCACTAGGAAGGATGCTTGGAAGCTAATGAAAGGACAGCACTATCTGTGGGGCTCTCACTTTAAATGACCAGGGGAGAAGAACCACGTTCTCCTTAACTGCCAGGTTCTTTCCTCTGCTTAGCCCTTTCTGTATTATTCATTCTGTAAATTTCTTCCTTTCTCATTACTTTAACTCATAGCCAAAGGGGCTTCATGAAGTATGTGTCGGCAGGTGATGGAACCACATGATTGTGTGGAGCCCTGTCATACACCTCTCTGTTTTGTTATATGTTTTCCCATAGATGGGATTCCTTTGGCTTTGAATTCTGAGTCAGAGAGTGAAGTGTACTTTTCAAACCAAGACTCAGAAGAACAATCTGCAGAGAAAGCCCATATTAGGAACATCAGGGAAGATCCTCCGTGGAGAAGGGAGGCCTTTGTAAAATGTAGCTTGAGAGGCTAAGACGTGACTTTTCCCAAGTCTAGGGCCTTCGGGTAGTGCTGGGCGCTGGGCGCTGGTCAGCCTTAAGGACCTGTGGAGACACACCTTCAGTGCCTAGAAGGCCACACCAAGTTGAGTAGGACAGAAATATGAGTGATAGGAGTCCCAATGTTGTTAGCAGCTGCCAGTTCTGGGTTAGAAACCGAGTAGCTCAGAAGGAGTGGCAGAAGCCAAGAAGTGGGTTTAGCTGGGTTTACAAAGGAACCCCAGGAATGTGAAGACGACAGATCTCAAGGAGGGCACGAGGAGCTGGAAGCAAGTCAAGAGGGTGTGTGTGGACATCCAACCGGAAAGCAGATAGAGCCACACAGCACAGCTGGGCTCCCTCAGGGACAGAAGAGCCTCCTAGCCAGGACAAGGAGCTCCAAGCTGGCACCTCCTCAGGACAAAGCACCTTGATGTAGGGATAAAGCACCTGTAGGGCCTGAGGTTTCTCAAGGGACCATAGCAGCTTCAGAGCAAACCCTAGGGGTACTCAGAGCAGAGCAGAGGTGCTGGGCTCCGTGGGAAGCAAGACTTCTCGGTCTCTGGCTGTAAAGGTAGGAGACAATGTGCTCCAGTGAATGGTACCTTGGTGGGCCTTTCAGTAAGGGTGAGTCCAGCTCTTGACACATCCACACGGGCAGGTTAAGGGCATGGTGAGGCCGAAGGGCACAGTCGAGAGCTTCCTAGCCACACACCCGGTGGCGGGTGGGCTTTGAGAAAAGCAGTTGCACTGTCAGACCAGAGAAGTGAAAGTAGCTTGCTCTTGTCCTCAGCCCGGGAGGCAGGATAGCTCCAGACTGGGGACGGGCCTGCCAAGGATACTCCCTTGTGCTACATTGGCTCTTGAGCAGTTGGGAGTCTCCTGTCAGGTTCGCTGATCTCTGCAAACCCCTTGAGACAGAAGCCCTTTCCTCCTCTGCTCTGGGCTCTCCCCATCCAGCCCTCTGTGGTAGTTTCACTGGGCGCTGGGTTCTGTCTGAAGCCCCTGTGTGCATGAGAAATGGACACTTCAGGAGCCATGGGTAACTTTAAGACCTGGATTTACAGAGCTGGAATGAGACCAGAAAACTTATTTCTTCTAACAGCGTAAGAATCCAAACCAGAGGGGCTTGCTGAATTTGGTTTCTCACGAAAGTGGCGTCAGACCATTTGTGAAGGACACCAGTGTTGTGTGCCTGGTAGGGATAATTGACACTGATGATGCCAAGGAGATCAGGGTAGCCAGGCACTGTGTGGGGACTTGGAGCAAAGAAGAGACTGGGATTGTCCCAGAATAAATAAGGGAGCCACAAGAAAGGCGTCTCCTTGGGGCTTAAGGCAGAAATTTGAGAAAGGCAGAGAGCAGCAGGTGACCTCTGCCAGGAAAAGCATGTAGCTGTCTTTTTCCTGGTGTAGGTCTGGGATAGCCCTTTTCTTTTCTTCTCTCTCCCTCCC
>PVIU01019414.1:0-36426 GCA_004026605.1 Ondatra zibethicus
ATGCCTATTCAAGTGATAAAGAGCACTCCTAGAAGCTCTTGTTGACTTATTGACTAAAATTCCCAGTGCCAAGTGGGAATTAGGTTACCTCACTACAAGCTGTTGGAAAGGGAAGCTTCCAAAGTCCCATAAACCATTTAGGCTGTTTTTGGTTATGTTGTAAATTACAGTTGTTTTGGCTACAAAGAATGGCTGAATCAATCTGGGACTGAGTTGAAAACTTCCATCCTACAATCTGACTGGCCTCAAAGTTGTCAGAAATGGCTTCAGAGTTATCCTAGAGTTTTACAGTTCACTAAGCTAGACTCAGAGGGCACCAAACAATAGGAACACCCTTTTTCTAGGTTCTGTTTGGCAGAAATGTCTTATAGGTAGATGATTGCAAACCAGCAGACATTACCTAATTAAAGAAAATAAAGAGACTTTTTGAATATCAGTAATGCTTGATTTATGGAGCACTAAGCCTTCCCCTTACAGACAGAACTAATAATGTAGTTATTGAAGAATGTGCAGTAAACAGTACCATCACAAAACTGAGGTATTTGTATTTATAAAGCCCTACTTTCCCTTTGGCCTTTGACTTGATGGATATTTGCTAGATATTTGATGAAGTAAAATTCCCTTCAAAATGAGCCTTCATAGAATGGCTCATTCAGCCTATTCTATGCATAAAAAGTTTATACTAGAGATCTACTTCCATTCTGAGAATCTGAAACTTTTTTATGTGCTCAACACAAAGAAGGTCTTATTCAAGATTCTAAGCAAAAGTGACATAGATTGGCTTTAAAAATAAATCTATATTTCTTACATTTCTGGTATCTTAGTTAGGGTTTCTATTACTGTGAAGAGACACCATGACCATGGCAACTCTTATAAAAGAAAGCATTTAATTGTGACTGGCTTACAATTTGGAGGTTTAGTCCACTATCATCATGTTGGGAAACATGGCAACATTCAGGCAGACATGGTGCTACAGAAGGAGCTGAGAGTTCTTACCTTTTAACTCAGAGGCAACAGGAAGTGGTCTGAAACACAGGACGTGACTTGAACATATATGAGACTTCAAAGTCCACCCCCATAGTGACTAACTTCCTCCAACAAGACTATTCCTACTTTATCAAGGCCACACCTCCTGATAGTGCCACTCCCTCTGGGAGCCATTTTCTTTCAAATCACCACCCCTGGTGTCTGGGAAATCCAAGGTAAGCACATGAGAAGCACAAATTTTTGGTAGGCACCTGCCAACTAGGTTATAGGCAGCTTTATCCTCATTGCACTCTCACTTGCCCAAAAGACACAGACATCGTTATTCTTGTGTCTCTTTTATAACAGTACTCATTGTGCTAGACAGGGCTCTTTGGGGAAATGGAATCAATGTTTAAGTACCTTTGAGACTTTCTATATAAAACAACTAAAGCAAATTTGTTAAAATGGATGGGAGACTCTTAGGCTGGAAAGAAAGTTATCACATGCACACACACACACACACACACACACACAGAGAGAGAGAGAGAGAGAGAGAGAGAGAGAGAGAGAGAGAGAGAGAGAGAGATTAGAGAATTTGTAGAGTCCCCAAATGGGCCAAGTTAAAAGCTGAGGAGTTTTAAACCAAATAGTATAATTCAGTCTGACTATAAAGGCATGTGAACCAGGATTACGGTGGTACAAATCTCAGTACAAGGTAAGGGATAATATGGATTGTCTCAGCTTACTGTGGTTTAGATATGATGTATCCCACAGGAAAGTTCATTATTGAAGGCTTGGTCCTAACTGGTGGTGTCATGAATTCCTGACGCATCATGACCAGGAGCAAGACAATTTGTGTTCCCTGAGCCTTAGGGGTAGGAATGTTTTGTAGCTGTATCTATTGGGACCAGGTACCACAACTCTGCATATTGATTGGTTGTGGTTTTATATAGTGGTCTCTGTTGCAAAAAGAAGTTTCCTTGATGATGGGTGAAAAGTACTCTTATCTGTGGGTATAAGGACAAATGTTTATAGATTGTTAGGAATTATGCTGGTTTAGTAAATTAGTGGTTGTAGATTCTTCTCTTATAACCATGATTTCACCAGCACAAAGTAGTTAGTTGCATTTCCAGTACAAGGCATGGTTTTGTAAGACCCGGTCTCTGGCCTCCATCTTTGGAGGCCCCAGCCCTGTGCCCACCAAACCTTGACCCCTTCCCTGAGGAGTGTCAAGGCAGCCTGCCAAAACCTTGACCCCCTCCCGGTTCCCCTCAGGGCCACCCTAGAGCGCAGGAATCCCATTAAACCTGGATATCCTTTAATTCGGCTTGTTTCAGATTTGGCTTGATTGGGGTTTTTGCGTCAGCAGAGAGCTCGCATTAGGAAATATGCCTAACAGGTTTCTCTCCTGTTGAATGGGTCTTAAATACAATTAATAGACCTGTTGGTTACTGCCAAGATATGCATGTCACTACTGCACCCACTTTCTGGGCTAAGATTTTTATAGCATACTTGGAGAAACAACAGCAGCACTTAGCACTGGAAGAACCTCTTCTCTAGCTTGTCTAGAACTCTGGCATGAGAAGACACTTTATTCTACCACCTACTTTCCCTAACAAGGACCATTTTACTTGCTGCCATGGACACAGGACCCAAAATTCTGTGCTTCAACTCAGGCACTGGTGAAGAAATAGGCCAATGCAACAGAATAGAAAACACAAAACACAAAATACCTGACATGAACAATGTAAAGGAGTTTATACTTGCTCACTGTTTTTGTTCCAGCACTGAAGTAAGGCATGGTGGGAATGTATGATGAAAGAACACTATTCATGTCATGGCATCTAGAGAAGGGTGAGAGGATGGGAAAAGGACAAATATAAGCCCCAAGGCACGCTCCCAGTGAGCTGACTGCTCACACCAGTTTCTACCTCCTCATCGACCCAAAATTGAGCTACAGACCTTCATGATCCAATCACTTCAAAAAGGCAGTCTCACTGCTTTGGGGATAACAATTTAAAACCAAACACAAATAATGGCAGTTTTCTTTTCCTACCTCACAGTATTCAGTTATAACATGTAAATTGCACCTGTTTTATAAGTAATTACACAGTATTTAAGATGTAGAAAATATGTAAGAACTCCATGTCTTCACATTATACATACAGTACTTTATTATCCATATAGTAAAAGGGGTAGGCAGCAATAAAATTGAAGTTTCTCCTTTATTTTCTCTCTCTCTCTCTCTCTCTCTCTCTGGTTTTTTGAGACAGGGTTTCTGTGTATCTCTGGCTGTTCTGGAACTCACTCTATAGACCAGGCTTGCTGTAGAAATTCCTACCACCAGTAGCCTTTAAGTTACCCACCCACTGGGGCGTGGCCTCTTATACTATTTATGCCACTGTAAAGCACGCTCCGGTCTCCTTTTCTGGCTGTGAGATTCGGTTGCTGTTCCCCATTCCAGCAGAGGATTGTGATCTGTGAGTCTACCCCTAAATAAATAACCCGCTATCATACTCAATTCTGAGCTAGTGTGGAATGTCTTTTAAGCATCCTTCTTCACAGGCTGGCCTCGAACTCACAGCGATCTACCTGTCTCTGCCTCCCTGAGTGCTGGGATTAAAGGCATACACCAAAATGGCCCAACTACCTTCTCAATTTTTAACCAAGAAGCTGGATGCAACCACATAAGGACTAGGAGTGCATATAGGTTAAAAGCAAATTAAATGCACATCTGCATAACCATTTAGAATAAATAAGGTAAACAAGTTGAAAAGCGATTCATGCAATTTATTTAGTTTTTCAAAGAGCTCCTGACAATCCACAAAAATAAATAAAATGAGAAAACCTCCCCAGAGTCGTTACTGACAGCAATCTTAGCAAATGCTTTGTTAATTGATTGTATGCAGTCATGAGATATCCAGTTCTGTAAGCACTGAGTTACCCAGAGAAGACTGGTGAGATGAAATATAATATAAACGAGAACAGGTAAACATTTAGGAAAAAGTATATGGTGGACATAGGCTCTAACTGTCAGGAGAGAGATGGGTACTCTTGCTGTGGGGCAATGGTCTTGTACCCTGTCACTTGTATTGTTTTAATAAAGTGTTGATTGGCCAATAGCCAGGCAGGAAGTATAGGCGGGGTGAACAGGCAGGAAGAAGAAGTGGGGTGGCGAGAACAGGAGAATTCTGGGAAGAGGAAAAGCTGAGTCTGCAGTTGTCAGCCAGACATTGAGGAAGCAAGATGAGAAGTCCTCGCTGATAAAAAGGTACCAAGCCACATGGCTAGCACAGACAAGAATTATGGTTTAAAGTAAGATGTAAGAAATAATAAGAAGCCTGAGCTAATATTAGGCCAACCAGTTTATAATTAATGTAGACCTCTGTGTGTTTCTTTGGGACTGAAAGGCTGCAGGACAGCGGGGGGCAGGGAGGGGACGACACAGAAACTACTGCCAGCATACTCTACTCAAGGGTACTGAAGGGGACCCTCGGAGATCAACATGATGCTGAAATTTTTAAAAAGCCATGTTGTAAGAGAATATATTGAAAGCAGAAAATATTATTGATTCATATCTTACTCCTTCAAAGATCATGTTCAAAAAGGTATAATGAAGCTAAAGGATTATTCCAAGATGGATCATTAAAGTGACCAATGAAATGGACTACTGAGAACAAACAGACCACTGATTGGAGGCTAAAAGTTGATATGGTGTGAGACTATCTCTTAGACCAATTAAGGAATCAAGATTAATTATACAACAAAAAATAGTAGCCTCAGCAAAATTAAGTGATAATGTGAAAAAATAAGCAAATTAAGTCAGTATTTACAAGAATTACCAAATTGTCCACAACATTTTTTTTTAGAAAATACAGTTTGTGTTTTTCTCACAAACCTTACAAAGAAGGTCCATATTCACCCAGTGTAATCCCATCAAAAGTTAAACTCATAGACACAGTTTTAACTAAAGGTAACTATTGAAAAGAGAATTTTTATTGCAAATTATACTTTGTTTGTGTATGTGATATGTGTCTGTATATGTGTGTGTCTGTAGATATGAAGTCAGTGAATGTGGATAGCATGGCACATGTGTAGATGTCTAAAGACAACCTCGGTCTTTACCTGGAGATAGGGTCTCTTTGTTGGTTACCATGGTGTGCACAGGGTTAGCCAGTCTGAGAGCTTCCAGAAATTCTCTACCTGTGCTTCCCAATCTCACAGAATGAGCATTGGGATTAAAAATATGTGCTACTATCCTGGTTTATGTCTGTTTTCTCCATGGGGAATGTTTCACAGAAAGGTTTTTCTGAATTACTCAGCTTTTTCTCTACCACATGAGAATATGGTATAGCCTAATAGTGAAAACAAAGATGTGAGGTTTCTATATTAATTTCTTTTCATTGCTCCATTTTTAATGAATTACAAGATACAGCAAGACCAGGAGTCTGGAGACTATCCACGCGGCAAATTAAAATGAATATTTTTATATATGATTCTGACTATAATACCATGTGTGTGAAATGAACTTGTCATCCAAAGTACTTCAAAGATAAAAATAAAATAGTTACGTTTAAGTGCCTTTAACAAAATTGGAAGTATAAACAGTACAGATCTGTTGTGTGTACTGAATGCAGGTCAAACACAAAATGAAAGCAAGGTTCATTACAAAAAAGAAAAGGTTGATGCAAGAGAGAATGGCTGCCCGTCAGTTTCACATCTCTTCCGATTCTAGTTCTTGCCCAGAATTTTTCAGGAGTGGAACTTGTGCGGAGCTGGACTTCCTAAATCTCCATTTAACCAACCTGGACGGGAAGGACAGGAGAATAACCTTGGTTACATGAAACCTAAAATAAAAACGGAGAGCAATATACAGCTAACACTCCAGTTCACTTCTGTACCTAGAGGAGGCTACTCAAAAAAGGCTCATTGTGTTTACTCGGTGTCAGATTCCTGAAATTTTATGTAGATTAAAGTCAAGCATAAGGAAACATAAATATGGCTTTTAAATGGATTACATGATTGTTTAACTAGGCATGAGAACATTTTTGACTGTTTATAAAACAAATAAGAGAATTTGTGGGCTGAACAAGGTGGGATGAAACTGACATCAGTGGAGTTTCGGCATCAAAACCACTCCCATGGGCTGCAAAGAGATTTCATTTCCTATGAAGGATTTATGTGAATCTGAGACTCTTCCTGGGGTGGCCGCCCAAGTTGAGCCCTAAGGCAATTCTAAGTTAATTTAGCTTTCTTTCTTTCTTTCTTTCTTTCTTTCTTTCTTTCTTTCTTTCTTTCTTTCTTTCTTTCTTTCTTTCTTCGTTCGTTCTTTCTTTCTTCCTTTTTTTTTCTTTTCTTTACTACTTTTTATTGATTCTTTGTGGATTTTACATCATGCATCCTGATCCCATTCATCTCTCCCCATCCCAACCAAAATTAAAAAACAAACAAACAAACCAAAAAAAAAAAAAAAAAAACCCCAAACCAAACCAAACAAACAGAATTCTTGGCATGGAAGTTGCAGCATGACACAGTGAGTCACACAGTTTACCTTTTAGTCCTTACGTCTTTACTGGTAAGTGTTCATTACAATGAGTCATGGGTCTGGTTTGAGGCCTCTGGCTTCTGCTACACCCTCGATACTGGGCCCTCACTGGGAATCCTCTTGGCTATCCTGTTGTTGTCTTTTGTCATGAGATCTCACAGATTCGGATCTGTAGGTCCAGCCCCTTTCCATGGTCCAGCAGTTCACAGATGAGGTGGGTGTTAGGGTAGGCTGCCTTGCAATCCAGGTTCTGGGCCTGGGTGGTAGCTGGGTTGGTCAGCCTGCCAGCTTTCCTTTGTCATTACCACCCAGGCACGCTCTCCAGCACTGCCCTGGCTAGTTCACCCTCTGGTGAACTAGCTCACACCAAGAGGACCAGCTCTACTGTGCTGCCCAGGCGAGGTGCATGGCCTGCTCTCTGAATTGCTGCACTTGGTGAGGGGCAGGACCAGCTCTTTTGTTCCAGTGCCTCCAAGGTCTCTCCTACCTGTGGCAGGTGGCAAGGGATGGGGGGAAGGGCACATTTGCCTTACTCTTGCCATTCTATGGCATACCAGGGGAGGGGCTGGCTTTTAATCCCTCCTTGCCTCTTCAGAAATGTGTTTTTGCACAGGACACAGAGCACTCAGAACCAGGTGATTACCCAGCCTATGGTGAGTTAGGAACTTTAGAGAACTATTTTCTCCCCTGAGAGTATTATCACTTCAAGAGAAACTCAGAAGGAAGTGGTGATGATAATTTTTGACACTGGAAAAAAGGAAGTTACTTAGTGGCCCCAGCTCAGTAGGTTTTCTGAGTCTCTGATGAGAAAAGGTATTATATTAAGACATAAGAAAACCTTTCCACATGTGTGATTTTCATAAGGACACTGTGACTTTGACCACATGAATAGGATATGATTTCCAGAAATGCACAAGTCTATAGAAAGACATTTGATAAAGCAAACCCTCCAGATTATTCTTTTAAGAGAAAGTTCGCCAGGCCACCCATACATGACCTTTACTTCCTGTCTTTCTTTGGAAGGAGTTCTGCACATCCCTGACAATGCTCTGGACTCTCAGTCCCACTAAAAGATCAACAGAGCAGAGACTTCATCCTATCTGCTACCTGAACCCCAGCCTTCTGAGCTGATTCTGGCTGTAACATTTTGGACACTTTGACAGTAGAGTCACACTGCTCATTGTGAAAAGAAACTAACTCCTGAGCCTCTGCCAACTCCTCCAAGAAACAATGGGTGGTTAGTCTCTGAAACATCTTTTGACTCAAGAGCTGAAGACGACTGCTTAAAATGAATGACCTTGGTTACTGACTATTAATATCGTCCTCCTCAAACCTTCAAGTCACTTCTGCGTGAAAGGCTAATACTCTGTAAGAAGTGCAAGCCTTAGAACTTCCTTTGGCTACTTTTTAAAGCCACACATTATCTCCTCATTGCACAACTTCAACATGGAGAAAATGTAAAGGGTTGGCTAGTCGATGAACTAGTTTTGTTACTGAGATTTCATATAGAGAATTAAAGTATATGTAGTTGTTATATAATATTAATTATTTAAATTTTTAATTTATGTATATGTGTGTATAGACCACATGTATGCAGCTACCCAGAAGGCATCAGATATTCTAGAACAAGAGTTATGGGCGATCGGGAGCCAGAAGACTTAGGGGCTGGGAACTAAACTGGGGTCCTTGGGAGAACAGCAAGTGCTCTTTACCACTGAGCAGTTTCTCTGGCCTATGAATTAATTATTTCATAGCCCCTAGTGACTTTGTCTTCCTTTTCTCTGCTTTTTTGTATGCCCTTATCACAAGCCACAAACTCCAGTCACATTCAGAAGTCTTTACCAGGTTTGATTTTCCTCTAGGAGCTCTAAGGTTTAGAGATGCAGAAATGGCCTCCAGGGGGCAGTGGAAAGCCAACAAACAAGAATGGAAAGTAACCACTATAAACTGGCTAGAATGGGGCCAATTTCAGGAGCTAGATTCAGAGTAGATACAATCTTTTGATCCCATATATTCCCTTCATGTATGTAAGAAAGACAAGAGCTGACCTGTCAGTCAGCAGTCATATGCCTGGTATTTGGAGAATCTCTACTTTGCTTATCAAAATGGCTCAAGTGAATTATCACTTGGGAACCTGATTTTAATTGGTTGTTATTTCCTGTTATTTCCACAGAGGAGATCTTGTGAAATAGTTCTTTGCAATAGATGGTGTTAAATGTAAGATATATTAAGCACGTAAAAAGACTTCTGAGCAGATAACTCCCAGATAAAAATCATCATAATTGAGATTACAGGTGTGAGTTAGGATGATGTTATCTTTGAACCATCACTTTAGGAAACTGGAAGATAGCCTCATCTTTTAGGAATTCTGGGCGTGGTTATTCCATACGCTATTTAGGCTGCATGACAATCACTATGCTATGCCAAACGAATCACACAATGTTTGATACTTCATCCACATGGATGAGATACAAACACGTGGTGAAACCTTTACTACCACATTTTTACAACTCCTTATCCTGAATTTCAGGGCTGAATTAGCCAGCCATTTAATCAAATAAAGGTAGTACTGAATCTCAGTAAAATCTTTACAATATCAATAAAAGAGCCAAACTAAACAGCACATAAGACTTTCAAAATAGACGAAGGTTGTACAGTGTCTTTAATTTTATCCTGAATACAGGTCTTTTAGTAGCAAACAAGCAATGACAGATTAACTGCAGCATGTTGGGCAGTGTGCCCTCATGACAACTCAAGATAACAGGGAGGGCTAACACAAATAAACTAATAGTCAGCATCACTGTTAAGACATCCGGTGGATGAGTAGGTTAGAGGAATCACAGGATCTTTAAGAAGAGTTAGCCGCTTAACATGAGTATGGCAGGTAGCAGAAAGTACCCACTGGAAAGTCCAGAATGAAATGTGGTAGGGATAGGGAGAGACTGGAAAGTACATGTGTAGTTTCTAAAGATAGTATATAAGAGATTCGACCTTATTAGGTACTTGATTTATTGAAATTAATGTGGCCCTTGCCATGTTTAAAGTGTTCAAGGGCTAGTGACCACTAAGTGGAACACTCTAGATAGAAATACTGCAGTCAGAGCTGTACTCTGACAGACCATCGGATGGAGTCTATATGCCTGGTGATTTGGAATAGGAAATCCACTGAGATGTGGTAGTAAGAAGATGGCACCTTTCAAGTGTTTTCTTTCATTATTACTGGGACTTGATGATCATATACCAAGAACAGAATAGCCCTGAGCAAAAATCACTAACTCACCAAGTGATAACAGCATAATTCACTCCAATGATGATATAGGCAAATGCATAATGCCAACAAAAATATACAGTAAGAAGCATATTGCTGTGATGATCTGTCAGATCCCATTCAAAACCTCCAGTTGGGTTATAAAGAACAAACCCCATCTGTAAGATAAAACATAACAAAATGAAAACCTCAAAATTAAAATATAAGAACATATTGCTAACGATGGCACATTTTAAAATACCTGGTGATTAAGATGACTTTCATCATCTGAGATGTCACAGATAAATACTGTGCTTTGACCTGATTTAGTAACAGAGACAATATCTAAGTCATAGCTTTAAAACAGATCTTAAGGAAATTTGATGATCAATTTTCAAAATATGAATAGTAAGCATCCCCTATTATGCGAAGATGTTCAAAAAGTTCACATATACAGATTTATTCTATTATTTCAAAATTAGAGTATATAAAATTGTAAAATAGACTCTGGCCAGGGAAGCAGGTAGGCTAACTGTAGGTCTTTAGCTCTCCCTTCTCTCCTCCAACTCAAATCCCCTAATCTCACTCCCAACTCCATAGCAGACCACCTGCTATGGCCTCCCCCTCCTCTCTGTCTCTATCTCCGGTGGATCACACAAATCTCCAGCATTCCTCCCCACTCATTCCATTACCAAAACCCCCAACTCAAGCCAGCATTCCCTGGGAAACTCCCAGTTGAGCCTGACAGAGAAGCAAGCAGGCCAGTGAAGCAGATGGGCAAGCCTCAGCTCTTAGCTCTCTCTGCTCTTCCAAATCCAGGTCCACCAGCTTTAAAGCAGACTGCCTGTTGTGGCCTCTCCTCACTCTCTGTCCCCATCCCCAGGGGACTAAGAGGTCCTAGTGAAGCATGCTGCTCTCCTCCCTCCTATGGACCCTCCAGCCCCTACCCCAGATCCCCCAAGTCCAGCTGCATTCCTAAATGCCATCTCCTAATACCTAGAAACACATTTTACTCAGAAACTCCAGTAGTAACACCTAGCAAGTTCCCAGAAGAATTTCCTACCAAGTAAAACATAGGCACCAAGACTTTCTAAGAATCAAGGCAAAAGAAACCAAATAACAAACCACCCAAATAACAAAGCACCCCACCCACCCCCAAAAAAAGAAAGAGAAAAAAAAAAGATCAGGACAATATCTTTCCATTAGAGCCCGGCAATGCTACCATACTAGTCCCTGAAAATTGTAACACAGATGAAGCACAAGACAAAGATCTTAAAATAGCCTTTATGATTATAATAGATGTACTTAAAGAGGAAGTAAATAAATATATGTTTATTTATAAATATAAATATATATATAAGCACAAAGAGTGGAAGGAAATTAATAAAACAGTTCAAGATGGGGCTGGAGAGATGGCTCAGTGGTTAAGAACACTGGCTGCTCTTTTGGAGGTCCTCAGTTCAATTCCCAGCAACCATTTCTTATGAGATCTGGTTCCCTTTTCTGGCCTGCAAGTTTACATGCAGACCAAACACTGTATACATAATACATAAATAAATCTTTTTTAAAAAAAAGTTCAAAGCCTGAAAGAAGAAATACAATCAATTAAGAAAACTAAAACCTCTGGAAGTCTAGTTGAAGAGAGGAAGGAGGGATCATATGAGCAAGGGGGGTCAAGATCATGATGGGGAAACCCACAGAGACAGCTGACGAGAGTTTGTGGGAACTCACAGACTCTAGACCGACAGTTGGGGAGCCTGCATTGGACCATCCTAGCCCTGCTGCATGTGGGTGACAGTTGTGTAGCTTGGCCTTGCTCAGCCTTGATGCAGGAGGGAAGAACTTGGTCCTGCCTCAACTTGATATGCCAGGATTTGATGAATCCCTTTATCTTTTCTGAGGCGTGCAGGGGGTGGGGGCTAGAAAGAATGTGGGGGAAGGGAATGGGAGGAGAGGAGAAACTGTGGTTGGTATGTAAAATAAGTAAAATTTAAATAAAAAAACTAAAACTGAGGGAAATCTGGAAATGAGAAATTTAGGAAGCAAGCCTTACCAACAGAATACAAGAGGTAGAAGAAAGATCTCAGGCATTGAAGACACAATAGAAGAAATGGATACTGAGGTATAGTAGAATTTTTTTTTGGGTCACCAGCTTACAAATAATGACATGGAGGCTTATTATTAACTATGAAAGCTTGGCCTTAGCTTAGGCTTGTCCCACTGGCTGTTATAACTAAAATTAACCTGTTTGTATTAATCTATGTTTTACCATGTGGCTTTTTATCTTTCTCTTAGTCTGTATGTCTGACTCCCTCCATGCCTTGTTGGTATCTCTCTGACATAATTCCCTTGACTAGATTCCTTCTCTTCTTCCTTTCTCTCTGCCCAGAAATCCCACTTATGTCTCCTGCCTAGCTATTGGCTATTCAGCTTTTAATTACACCAATCACAACAATACCTCTTCACAGTATCCAAATAGCCCACAACATTCCCCCCCTTTTATAAAAAGGGAAGTTTTAACTCTAACACAGTAAAATGATATACAATAAGAACACTTATCAAATAAGAAATACATTCATAATGTCCAGTCAATTAGTATTGGTAAATTAAAAAAATACTCCCTTATCTATCTTATCCTGGCAAGTCCAAAATTTTGTACCTGATTTATTTTCTAACAAAACTGTGGAAAACTGTAACTATAACGATTCAATCTTCAACCCCATCTGAGATTAAAGAAGGGTGCACTATTACCTGATTAAACAGGAAGTACAGGGTAAGCAACTCCCAAAACTAAGAAATGACAGAGACATCTGGCTGCCTGGACAGTCACCCCAAGTTTCCACTGCTATGTTGGGGCATCCATCTTCAGCCTATGTATCTGTATATCTGACAGATTTTTCTGAAGTACTGTCCTACCTTGACTTGGCAAAGTTTGGTAGTAACCTTCTTTTTGTGTCCTGCTTGTCCAAATTGGACAGCATTCTGTCATCAGTTGAGGCAAGGGCAGTTTCTTTGCCCAGTAGCTAACTTTGCCACAAATGAAATCAAACTCCATATGGAGGTTCTTTGATGCCCATTATCCTTTTTTGGAAGTAAATTGGTGCTGCCAGGAGCAGACATGTCTCACTGCCATGAAAAGCCTTATGTTATTAAAACATTTTAAATGACATATTCTATAGGTCTTTGAAGTGCTTGAAGACCATCTATCTATTTAAAATATATCTCTGTTTAACCTTGAAAAAATACCTAACATGAATATAAGCTTGATCCTTACAGATGATTAGCTCTTAACCTATATTTCTTTATTATTCTAAATAGCTTTTAAGGACTAGAAATTTACATTGTTAAATAAAATGTATAGGTACAATACCTTAAACAAGAGTAGAAACATATATACAGTATAACAAAATAACCTTAAATTTGTATCAATATATAAAAATTCATGTCATTGTAAAATATTTGAGACTAGTAGTTTAGTTCAAAAGTAGATTCAACAATTCACCCTTTTATCCCATCATTTCTATACTATATCCCTCTTTTTCCCTTCAGAAAGAGATTCCTGAATCTAATCTCCTTTGTTCAACTTTTTTTCCTGACCATGACCAATAACAACTTGTAACCAACCTCCCTAAATGATGACAAACAGCCATAACCCACAGAATGACCAAAAGCCATCCACTTGATTTCTTGGGAATGTGGGTATCATGTTCTCTAGTGTGCTTCCTGTTGTTTGGAGGGAATGTCTTTTTTAAGAGACCCTGAGAAAATTGGGATAACAGTCAAGTCCTGGGAAAGCTAGCTGTATTAATTTTTGTTTAGTCTCTGCATGATGGGAAAGTGTCGAGCTTATCTGAAGTCTTGGCTGGATAGTCTGTGAAGCTGGACCACCTCAACTAGCAGCTTTGAAGTTGTTCTAGATGCAGAAGTTTGAGGAAAATGCAGCAGAGGCATTTTGAGAGTCTGGATCACCTGAGCTACTTGTCTTCATTGATGTCTGGTCCCTTTTTTCTGAAAACACATTAACTTCTAAAGTTAACATATTTATCTGCATTAACACAAATATGGAAAGTGCAATGTGAACAAGTCAGTTAAAGACTATTCTTGTGGAATAACCCTTTACACTGTGTGAAGATGTGTCACTGTAGCTGGTTTAATAGAGTTTAATAACCAATAACTAGGCAGGAAGAAGTTAGGTGGGACTTCTGGAGACAGAAAAGACTCGGGGAAGAAGAAAGGAGTGGGGGGTCACGAGACAGACACAGAGAAAGCAACATGGGCACTGTGGAGAGATAAGGTAACAAGCCATGCAACAGAACATAGATTAAAATAAATGGGTTGATTTCGGTTATAAGAGCTAGTGGGACAAGTATAAGCCAAGGCCAAACATTGATGATCAATAAGTCTCTGTGTCATTATTTGGGAGCTAGTGGTACAAAGAAGGACTTGTAACTGATGATTTTTTTTGTTTTATATTTGAGCAGATAAAAGGCATCAGTTAACTTTATAAGTTTTTTTGGACTGTAGCCAAACCTCTATCCATGACATATGAAAGGATGACATGAAATAATAAGTCTTGAAAACTCTGTAGTCAATAAAACTACAACACTGAAAATGTTAAAGAAAATGTTAAATCTCAAAAGTCTTGGTATAAAACATCCAGAAAATCTGGGATGATATGAAAAGACCAAATATAATAGTTATAAGAAAAAAGGAAGGAGAAGGTCAATGGCATAGAAAGTATTTTCAACAAAATTATAGAAGAAAAGTTCCAAAACCTAAAGAGGGAGATGCCTATCAAAGTACAAGACAAACCACCAAACAGACTGGACCAGAAAATTCCCCTTGACACATAATAATCAAAATTCTAAACATATAGAACAAAGAAATAATATTAAAAGCTTCAAGGAAAAAAATGACAAAATGACTAAGTAACATATAGAAGCAACTCTATTAGAATAACACCTGACTTCCCAGTGGAGACTCTAAAAGCCAAAGGCTCCTAAAATGATGCTCTATAGACTATAATAGACCACAGATGCCATCTGAGACTACTATAACCAACAAAACTTCAGTTGCAATAGATGATGAAAATAAGACATTCTGTGATAAAAAAAAAAAAACCTAATTTAAACAGTATCTGTCTACAGATCCAGCCCTACAGAATGTGCAAGCTTTCCCTTCCACAGGCAAGCATCTTTGGCACAAGAAAGTATCCTGCATGCTACCAAAGAAGTAATGTAAACACCAACCCAGTCACAAACCCTTTGGTCTAAAATGGTATCCTGCCTGCAAGGTATGCTAGCTCAGTGGTGATACAAAGCTCGTGGGAGTAACTAACCAATGCCTGATTTGACTTGAGGCCCACTCCACAAGATAGAATCCATTCCTGACACTGCTTGAATGACCAGGAGCCTGAAACTAGATAGTCCAGGGATCTAGGGTTAAACCAAATACTACTGTTCTACAAAAAGAACACAGCAATAATATGACTCCTAACGACATTCTACTGTGCCCATAAATCAGTGCTTTGCTCAGCCATCATCAGAGAAGATTTCTCCTACTGCAGATGGAAACAAACACAGACTCACAACTATATAAAATGTAGCCTTAAACACTTAACCCTAAACACGATGTCTCCATCAACTTCTATCTCACACCCACCAGGGCTCAGGGAACCCTGCAGAAGTGGAGGCAGAAAGAGCGTAAGAGCCAGAAGGGACGGAGGACACTGAGGAAACAGGGCCTTAAATCAACAAGATTGGTGTACATAAGAGTTCACAGAGACTGTGGCAGCACGCACAGGGTGTGCACGGGTCTGCGCCAGACCCTGGAGTTGAAGGAAGTGGGCATGCCCCCATTCCTAACCCAGAGACATTTCCAGTTTATAACCACTTGAAAATCTAGTTTTTTCCAAAGGAGTCTCACTAGTAAAACAAACTACTCTTAAGTGTCGGTTGTATGCCCAGCAGTAGATGGCCAACAGAAAATGAACCCAACAGTACCTCCGGAGGTTCCTTGTCTCACAATGCCTTGTCGGGGCTTTTTTAATCTTAATTTTTATTTTATTTATATATTTCTTCTTTTTACCCTACAAGTTCTTTGTACGTATATTATGGCTCCGAGTTTAGTGTTTTTATGGGATTCCCAAGTGTGCAAATAAGTAGATCTCTACATGTATATCTGTTTCTTGTGCCTTTTCTTGGACTCTTCGCCTTCTGTTTGTTTTCTCCCAATCCCATGTGCTTAGTTTTATTTTATTATCTCTTAGAAGCTTGTTTGTTTCCTAGTGAGAGCCAGAAAGGGGTGAATCTGGATGGGAGGGGAGGTGGAGAGGAAATGGAAGGAGTGAAAGGAAGGGAAACTATGAGCAGGATATATTACGTGAGAAAAAAGCCTATTTCTGATCATGGGGTCTCGCCTGCCATGTAACTATTGTTTCTTTTTGCCTTCTTCTCTCTGGATGGGAGCTCACAAGAGTGGAGGCAGACTTGGGAGGACTGGGCAGTCAGTGTGATTGCAGTGCATGATGGGAAATTTCCAAATAATCAATAAAAATATCATGTTGGAAAAACATATCTTCAATAAAAGGAAAAATTATGTCAGAATATTTTAAAATGAATAAGGCCCATAGACAACATCATATTTTATACTGAAAGTATAAATGTTCTCCTTCTTGAATCAAAAACAAGAAATAAGTTATTTTTATCACCTCTATTCAACATTGTATTAGAAACTCTAGACAGCATAATCAAGCAAGAAAAAAATTTAAAAAACGAAGTGTTAGAAAAAAAATAAATAAGACTCTCCACATTTGTAAATATTCTGATATTACATATAGCAAACACTGAGAATTCTTTCTTTAAAAAACTATAAATGAACTTAGCACATCCACAAGTACAAAATCAATACAAAAAGTAAGTTATAATCTTTACACGCAAGCAACAAATAACCCCAAAGTGAAATTAAATGAGTAATTCTACTGCAATAACATTGAACACCATAAAAGACATAAGAATAAATTTAATCACAGATACTCATGGTGGAGGATGTTGCTCCATGGCATATTATTTGTGTATCATAGTCTAGGTTCTGGTAAAGACCCCAAGAAGCTCCCTCCTCCAAATTAAAGGGGGCTGGAGAGATGGCTTAGTGGCTAACAGAAGCTGCCATTCCAGCAGGAAATGCTGGTGTGAGTCCCAGCACCACACAGTGATCCACAATCACTTATCACTCCAGTTCCAGGGGACCTGCTGCCCTTGCAGTGATCCACAATCACTTATCACTCCAGTTCCAGGGGATCTGCTGCCCTTGCAGTGATCCACAATCACTTATCACTCCAGTTCCAGGGGACCTGCTGCCCTTGCTAGCCTCTTGAGACACCTGCATGCAACGAATGCACATATACACATTTAGAAAAATTAAGAAGACTTGTAAACTAAAGCTGTCCAACACTGTTAAAGAAAATAAGAAGTCTAAAGATAGGAAATGGAAAGCTACAACATGTGTATGGGCTGGAATTCTTAATATTATTGAGATAGTAATAGCTTATAAAGTAATTCTTTAGTAATAAATTAATTTAGTATATCTGCAGGTACAAAATCAACACAAAAACTCATTTATAATCTTTATACACAAACAACAAATAACCCCTAAATGAAATTAAACGAGTAACTCTAAAAAATACAATCTAATTCCTATTGAAATACAAATGTTCTTCATTCCAGATATTTAAAAAATACTGATCTTAAAATTCATACAAATTTCAGAGGATTCTGAAAAACAGCAATACTTTAAAATGAAAAGTTGCATAGCACACAATTTAAAAATTACTACAACTATACGGTAATTAAAACTCTGGTGTTGTAATGATAGGCATATAGGTACAAGAAAATAAAATCCATATTTCAGAAATAAACACACACACACATATATTTGGTGTTTCACAATGTGCCAAAGGTATCTAATGAATTTGTCAACTTTAGTTAATAGTCTCTTCACTAAATGATGATGAGACAATCATAGCATAACATGGAAAGAATAAATTTTAATATGAGCCCTGTAGTATTTACTTGCCTCATTTCTATGACAAATACTAACAAGAGCAACCTAAAGTGAAGAGGAATACATTTTGGCTGAGGGTTTCAGGGTTTGATCCACGGTCACATAGCTCCATGTGCTCGTGTAGAAGACGGCAGGGCAGAAGAATATGGTGGGGCAGAAGAATATGGTGGAAAAGAGCCTCATCCAAGAACGAAGCAGAGAAAATGAGAGAAGTGAGACAAGATTTTCCTAAGACCCTACTCCTGGCGACCTGTTTCCTCAAACTAGATCCTCTTTCCTAAAGTTTCCAGAGTTTCCCACAAATAGCACTGCCAGATGGAAACCAAACATCCAAAGCGTGAGCTTTTGAGGGATAGTTCACAGGCAAGTCTTGTTGTCTGTATATGAGATTGTGTTTTAATTAGAACATTTCTCCCTTCCTGTTCCTACCTCCAAACACTCTCCTCCCCACTCTCTTTCAAATTCGTGGTCTTTTTTTTTGCCTTGATTGTTGCTGCATGCATATATGTATTTGTACATACATATATATTCCCAAATATAATTGATTGAGTTCATACAATGTTACTTTTTTATGTTTTCACAACTGATCATTTACTACATGGGCACTGAAGGCTCATGGCCATTGATCTCACAGTAGAAAATGCATTTATAATGTCTCTAAGCAGCTTCAAATATTGAGTAGCATCAATACTGTTTGAAAGTCCAAATCCAAAGTCTTTTCTGAAACTCAAGGTAATTAGTGGAGAGCCACTTAAAAGTCAAAAGCAAAACTACGTCTTTCCAAGATAGAATGGCCCAAATTAAGCCATGAGCTGTGACTAAGCATTGAAAACATGAGCCTGCCGTGACCATTTCCTATCAAGGCCACAAGGGAGACTTAGTCCCACTACGTGCAAAGTGATCTAAAAATCCAAATATTCTTTCTACAATCACAAAACACACACACACAAAAGATTTCCAGCTCTGTGTCCTGAAATTTGGTGATAGTTTCAAAATAAATAATTCTTTTTCAACAAATGTGGTTGAGCCCTGTATGCAAACACATTTTGGTCCAGACTGTCTTAGCTAGGGTTCATACTGCTGTGAATAAATCCCATGGCCAAAAACAACTTTAGGGAGTACAGGGTTTATTTTAGCTTACACTTCCAGAGCACAGTCTATCATTGAGGGATGGTAGGGTAGGAACTTAGACAAGGCGGGAACCTGGAGGCAGAAGCTGATGCAGAGGTCATGAAGGAACACCGCTTAATAGCTTGCTCCTCCTAATTTGCTCAGCCTCTTTTCATATAGCACCACGGATGCCATGGCTTATAGTGAGCTAGGCCCTTCTACATCAACCATGTAGTTTCTTGACAGCAAATATTGGTTTCCTCAATTTCTTTTTGTTGTTGTTGTTTGTTTTTTTTTTCGAGGCAGGGTTTCTCAGTTTAACAGCCTTGACTCTCCTGGAACTCGCCCTGTAGACCAGGCTGGTCTACACACAGAGACCCGCCTGCCTCTCCCTCCTGCGTGCTGAGATTAAAAGCGTGTGCCACGAGCACCAGTCTTCCTCAATGTCTTGCCTCCCACTAATTTTTTGAACTTGCCAGTCACTGGACAGCAAAATGTATCACAAATGGCTTTTGGCAATTCAGACTTTCTATATGCTGACTCCTTGGGTATATGTACTATCTGCCTCCTCAGGCAACCAAGCATTTAAAAAATGTAATTTCTCAGCGGTTCACATAGCATTGCAGAGAACACACCAGAGAGAAGCTCTTGAACTATAGAGTGATAAGTTCCATCAAAATGAGAAGCCACAGGTGCAGGCACATGCCCATCACCTCAAAGTCCCAACTTACGTGCCATAACCAAGTCCCTTGGAGCAAGATGAGACTCGCCCGCAGCAGCTCCAGCATTATGTTATTCTTTGTGAGGACCTCCGTGAAGGAAACCAGGCCTGTCAAAAAGGTGGCAAGAGCCAGTATCTTGTGCAAAAAAATGTCCACTACAACCCGGCCATGAGTGTGGTTGTACATGATAAAAGCTGATAGAGGGAGGAAAACAGTTTGTCATACAATGGAACCAAGAGCTGTTCAGTTTCTCTCTTCCCCTCTCTGCCCATTACCATCATTGCTTCTTCAAAATTGAACGTTGGAATGATAAGCATCCTTTCCCCTCCTCTAACATTTACTTTTTCCTTTACCACCTCCTGGCATCCTCAAGCAACTATAAGTCAGAGAATTCTCTGTGTAGAAAGATGAATAAGAAGCTAGTGGGGCTGGGGAGCTATGAACTGCACAACTATACAGATGAATGAGCTGAAGTCTCACATCAGGACATTAGTCTCCTGGGAGATGTAAATACTAAACCATAACCTTGGACTTTTTTAAATTAAAGTTTTTTTTTCATTTTACATACCAACCTCTTTACACCTCCCTCTCCTTCTCCTTCCCCCCTCCTCCCCCCTTCATATCCTCCATCAATTTTTCAGAGGGGGTAAGGCCTCCCTTGGGGAGTCAACAAAGTCTGGACCTTAATAGACAAAGCAATATTATCTGGAAGTCCTCAAGAAGTTGTAAATATGTGCATTGTTTCATTCTATGAATAGATTCCAAATTATTTGAAACATTTTCTTTTAAAGAGGAAAATACATTCATGAAATGTATAGTGTAGTAACACTTGAGATAACAGGACCATGCTGTTGGTTGTTGGGACTCGTTTTTTTATCTGGTTCTTGTTCTCAAAGAGTAGCAGGCAGACGTTATTTCAACAGATGTGGAAGGCAAGAGGAAGAGATAGGAAGTGGCTGTCTTCTGGTTATTTTTGGATTTGCATAATTAATGTGCTTCATATGTGTGTAATAAATGAAGACAAGTCACTAAGCACTTGCTTTCTTTCCCCCTACAATAAGATGGGAAACCAAATAAACAGAATGTGCAGTTTATCGTTGAACTCTCCAAATTTGTACCTCATCCTTTAAGATTTATTTTTAATTAAATATATGTGTGTCATCAGGTGGTAGGTGTGCATACGTAAGTGCATACACCTGTAGGATCTAGAAGAGGGGCTACAGGAAGTTGCAAGTTTCCCGGCTTGTTCATGAGAATCAGTCTGCTTCTCTGCAAAAACAGCAGTGCTCCTAACTGCTGCCCTCTCTCTGTAGCCCCAACAACCTCATTTTTAAATATGGCTAAATATTCTAGATGTTATTTATTACATACTAGCACAGTTTTACTTCCTGGATATTTTTAGAGTCAGTAGATGATAGAAAATCTCTTGATGTTAATACATGAGTCTTTAAGACAGAAGGTGAAGCATGAGTGAATACAATGAATGGTTTTGCTGGCCTAAGTCTATTAAATAAATTAGTAGGGAAGGAAAATCTTTGATATTCTGACACCCAAATCTCTCACTATGGCTGGGATAGAAGTGGTTTCATCAATCAAGGCTTCTAAAAAGTTACCTAGATGTCTAAC
Source organism: Ondatra zibethicus (assembly GCA_004026605.1). Lineage (NCBI taxonomy): Eukaryota > Metazoa > Chordata > Mammalia > Rodentia > Cricetidae > Ondatra > Ondatra zibethicus. Next base: position 21,278 of record PVIU01019414.1, read on the forward strand.
AGTTGAGAACAGTTCAGAAAAAAAAAGTGCTGATACTTACCCTGTACCAGGAAAGCATTTGACAGTGCCAGCTTGGTTAGGGAGACTGGAAGAGAATTAGTGGTGGAGCCTAAGATTCTGGTCACGCCCAGGAGCCCATAGAAGATGTACACAACTGTGTGGTGCAAGCGCAGGACCCGCATCAACTGGCTCTCGGAGACATCAGCATATATTTGTAGGCTGATGGCGCCTGTAAGAGGACACAGCACAGCACAAATTACCTTCTCCATCAGTTCCTAGTATGCAGGAGGATGTGCTAACAAGTGTTAAAATTTGTTATTCCCTTATGAAAATAATTCTTCAATACTAATCATTTTGGTTCAAGTACCCAGTACAACTTAGTGAAATCTCAAAAGATTAGGTTGTTGTGATTTAAGAAATCAACCCGAGAGCAGCTGATTCATTGATTTCTAGATATTACATCATTAACATAAAGTCATTGCTCTCAATGAAATACTTCTAAAGCTTCAGCTTTCCATAATTAATAAATATAATATAAATAACCCTAACCCTGAGATAGCTGGTCAGGCCTGACGGACACAGCATGCAGATTAGTCAGCTCCATAAACTGTTTAGTGTTGTTAGTGACACTGCCCTATTTGCTACTCTATAGAAATTGACAGAGAAATGCCTCTCTTTGAAAAGAGAACTAGTCTATAATTTGAAGGCCATAGCAAAGACCTATTCATTAATAAAGCATGAAAAATCCTAATGGGAAAATAGAATATTTTGCCTTTTATAATGGCAAATTGTCTAGTCTAAATGACTTCTCTGATTCAGAAAGTAAAGAAGGGACTGAGTGAATAATGAGGCCCTCCTTAGCTCTGATTTCTCTTCTGAACTTCTCAGCACTGATGTATTACTGAAGTCTTGCTACCATCAGAGGGACTTTTGATAGAGTGGGACTTTTTTCAGGGATTAGTATAACTGATTTGAGATTATTTCACTCATTCCAACTAATTTTATAAAGGAAAGTCACCAATATGGGGTGGGTAAATTCAATTATATGACTAATTCATTAAAGAATGGCCTTTGAGTAAACATCAACAATCACCTCTCTAGATGTAGCCCTGCCCAAGACAGACACAGACACTGGACAGAATTTTACCCAGTAAGCCACAACTATGTGGCGATACACAGATTAATGAAGATGGGTTATTTTAAGATATAAGCTAGTTAGAGGCCCAGGGCAATGACCTCCACAGGAGCAGGTAAAAGTGAGCAACCACCTAGGGAGCAGGCCCAAGCCAAGGACATCTGCAGGACCAGGCCTGAATCAGCTACCTCAACCAGAGCAGGCCTGAGGCAGTGACCTCCACAGATCAGGCTTGAGCCAGTAACCTCCCCTGGAGCAGGCCCTAGGAAAAGACCTCCACAGAAGCAGGTACAAGGAAGCCACCATTAAAGGAGCAGGCCCAAGCCAGAGACCTCTGTGGGTCCAGATGCCAGTCAGGGAAATCTGAGGGAGCAGGGGCGGGTCAGAGACCTCTGCAAAACCAGGCCCAAGCTAGGGACATCCACGGGAGCAGGCCTGAATTCGCAACCTTTCCTAGAGCAACCCCAAGCAAGCAACCTCAATGGGAGCAGGCCCAAATGACCCCCAGTATTGCAGAGTGACCCCCAGGAGTGCTGAGTGACCTCAAGGAACACTGAGTGACCTCTGAGGTGACAGGAACTGTGGCCCTGACTGCACCATGAGGAGCAACCATCTGAGCTTTGGATCCACTGGCACCTAGAAGATTGATCACCAGAGACACAGCCCCAGCTATAGTAATCAGAGGAAAGATGCATAGACAAGGTAAGAATACACTCAACACCACAAAGAGCAATATGACACCAATAAAAACCAGTGGCCCTACAACAACAAGACTTGAACAACCAAATATAGATGAGGCAGAAGAAAACAACCTAAAAATAACTTTAGGAGGATGTTTGAGGCCCTTAAAGAGGAAATGAAAAATTCCCTCAAAGAAAAGACAAATAAAAAATTGGAAGAAATCAACAAATCCCTTAAAGAAAACCAAAAAAAGCAATCAAACAGATGAAAGAAACTATTTAAGACTTGAAAACCAAAAGAGAGACAATAAAGAAAACACAAACCAAGGGAATCATAGAAATGGAAATTATGAAAAAATTATCAGGAATCACAAATGCAAGCATAAACAACAGAATACAAGAGATGGAAGAGAGAATCTCAAGCACTGAAGATACAATAGAGGAAATAAACTCATTGGTCAAAGAAAACATTAAATCTAACAAAAGCTTAACACAAAATATCCAGGAAATATGGGACACCACGAAAAGACCAAACATAAGAATAATAGGGATAGAAGAAGGAGAAGAAGCCCAACTCAAAAGCACAGAAAATATATTCAACAAAATCATAGAAGAAAACTTTCCCAACCAAAAGAAAAATATGCATATGAAGATACAAGAAGCTTACAGAACACCAAATAGACTGGATCAAAAAAAGTCCCTGTGCAACATAATAATCAAAACACTAAACATATAGAATAAAGAAAGAATATTACGAGCAGAAAAAGAAAAAGGCCAAGTAACATATAAAGGCAGACCTATCAGAATTACACCTGACTTCTCAATAGAAACAATAAAAGTCAGAAGGTCCTGGTCAAGCATTATGTAGACATTAAGAGACCATGGATGTCAGCCCAGACTACTATACCCAGCAAAACTTTCAATCACTATAGATGGATGAAACAAGATACTCCATGACAGACCCAGATTTAACCAATACTTAGCCACAAACCCTACACAAAGTACTAGAAGAAAAACTCCAACCTAAGGAAGTTGGGTACATCCACAAAAACACAGACAATAGATGATCTCACAGTCGCAAATCCCAAAGAAGGGAAAAACATCACCAACAACATAAAACTAAAACAACAGGAACTATCAATCACTGGTCATTAATATCCCTTAATATAAATGGACTCAACTCACCTATTAAAAAAACACAGGCTATCAGATTGGAAACACAAACAGAATCCATTCTTCTGCTGTATACAGGAAACACACCTCAACCTCAAAGACAGACATAGCATCAGAGTAAAGGGTTGGGAAAAAACTTGCCAATTAAATGGACCTAATAAAATAGCTGTTGTAGCTATCCTAATAGCTAACAAAATAGACTTCAAACTAAAATCAATCAAAAGAGACAAAGAAGGGCATTTCATATTAGTCATAGGAAAAACCCATCAAGAGGAAATCTCAATATTGAACACCTAGACCCAAAATATAAGGCACCTTCATATATAAAAGAAACACTTCTAAACCTTAAATCACACATTGAACCACACATAATAATAGTGGGAGACTTCAACACCCCACTCTCACCACTGAACATGTCTGTCAGAAAGAAAATTAACAGAGAAATAAGAGAACTAACAGATGTTATTACTCAACTGGACTTAACTGACATCTATAGAACGTTCCATCCAATCGTAAAACAATATTCCTTATTCTCAGCACCTCATGGACTCTACCCAAAAATTGACTACATACCAGGTAACAAAGAAAACCTCAATAGATACAAAAAAATTGCAATAACCCCATGTACCTTATTGGATCACCATGGCTTAAAATTAGAATTCAACAGCAACACTAATTCCAGAAAGCCCACAAATACATGGAAATTAAACAATGCTCACCTGAATCATCAATGGGTCACAGAAGAAATAAAGGAAGAAATTAAAGACTTTCTAAAATTCAATAAAAATGACTATACAACATACCCAAATTTATGGTACATAATGAAAGCAGTGTTAAGAGGAAAATTCATAGCACTAAATGCCTACATGAAGAAGCTGGAAAAATCCCACACTAGTTAGTTAACAGAACATTTGAAAACTCTAGAACAAAAAGAAGCAAACTCATGCAGGAGGACTAGATGGCAGGAAATAATCAAACTGAGAGCTGAAATCAACAAAATAGAAACAAAGAAAACAATACAAAGAATCAATGATAGAAAGTGTTGTAAGGAAGCAAGCATGCCTGCTTTTCATCCAAGCCACCCAGCTCCTGACCGCCTGGTTAGCTTAACCCCCAAATAACCACACAGAAATTGTATTAATTAAATTACTGCCTTGCCCATTATATCTAGCCTCTTCTTGGCCAACTCTCACATCCTGATCTAACCCTTTTTTATTAATCTGTGTATCACCACGAGGTCGTGGCTTACCAGGAAAGATTCTAACCAGTGTCAGTCTCAGGCAGGAGCTTCATGGTGTCTGCCACACTGCCTTTCTCCCCAGCATTCAGTTCTGTTTGCTCTGCCCACCTGATTTCTGCCCTATCAAAAGGCCAAAGCAGTTTCTTTATTCAACCAATGAAAGCAACACAAATACAGAAGGACCTGTTGGTTCTTCAAGAAAATCAACAAAATAGACAAACCTTTATCCAAACTAACCAAAAGGCAGAGTGAATATACAAATAAACAAAATCAGAAACAAAACAGGGGATATAACAACAGACATGGAGGAACTTCAGAAAATCATTAGGTCATATTTTGAAAACCTGTACTCCACAAAACTGGAAAACTCAAAGAAAATGGATAATTTTCTGGATAAATGTCACTTACCAAAATTAAATCAAGACCAGAGAAGTAAATTAAATAGACCTATAACTGCTAAAGAAATAAAAACAGTCTTCAAAAGTCTCCCAACCAAAAAAAGCCCAGGACCAGATGGTTTTAGTTCAGAATTCTACAAGATTTCAAAGAAGAACTAATATCAATACTACTCAAATTTTTCCACACAATAGAAACAGAAGGAACATTGCTAAACTCTTTTTATGATGCTACAATTACCCTGATACCCAAACCATACAAAAACATTACTAAGAAAGAGAATTATAGACCCATCTTCCTCATGAACATTGATGCAAAAATTCTCAATACAAAACTGGCAAATCAAATCCAGGAACACATCAGAAAAATCATCTAGCATGATCAAGTCTGCTTCATACCAGAGATGCAGGAATGGTTCAACATATGAAAATATGTCAACATAATCCACCATATAAACAAACTGAAAAAATAACACACATGATCATTTCATTAGATGCTGAAAAAGCCTTCCACAAAATACAACATTCCTTCATAATAAAGGTCTTGGAAAGAGCAGGGATATAAGGAACATACCTAAACATAATAAAAGGCAATATATAGCAAGCCATCAGCCAACATCAAACTTAATGAAAAGAAACTCAAAGCAATCCCACTAAAATCAGAAACAAGACAAGGTTGTCTACTCTCTCCATATCTATTTAATATAGTACTAGAGGTTCTAGCTATAGCAACAAGACAACAAAGGGAGATCAAGGGGAGAAAATTGGAAAAGAAGAAGTCAAACCCTCACTATTAGCTGATGATTTGATAGTTTACATTACAGACCCCAAAAATTCTACCAAGAAACCTCTACAACTCATAAACACCTTCAGTAATGTAGCACAATGCAAGATTAATTCAAGAAAAATCTGTAGTCCTCCTTTACATAGATGATAAATGGGCTGAGAAAGAAATCAGAGAAACATCATACTTCACAATAGCCACAAATAACATAAAACGTCTTGGAGAAACTCTAACCAAAGAAGTGGAATACTTGTATGATAAAAACTTTAAATCTTTGAAGAAAGAAATTGAAGAACATACCAGAAAGTGGAAATATCTCCCATGCTCTTGGGTAGGTAGAATTAACATAGTAAAAATGGCAATCTTACCAAAAGCAATCTACAGATTCAATGCAATGCCCATCAAAATCCCAGTAAAATTCTTCACAGATCTTGAAAGAACAATACTCAACTTCATATGGAAAAACAAAAAACCCAGGATAGCCAAAACAATCCTGTACAATAAAGAAACTTCTGGAGGCATCACCATCTGTGACTTCAAGCTCTACTACAGAGCTTCAGTACTTAAAATGGCCTGGTATTGGCATAAGAACAGACAGGAGGATCAATGGAACTGAATAGAAGACCCATATATCAATCCACACACCTACAAATGCCTGATTTTGGATTTAAAATAAGCAATAAATATAAAACTCAAAAAAGAAAGCATATTCAACAAATGGTTCTGGCATAACTGGATATCAACATGTAGAAGAAGGAAAATAGAGCCATATCTATCGCCATGCACAAAACTCAACTCCAAATGGATCAAAGACCTCAATATAAAACCAACCACACTGAACCTCATAGAAGAGAAAGTGGGAAGTACACTTGAAAACATTGACATAGGAGACCATTTCCTAAATTTAACCCTAGTAGCACAGACACTGAGAACAATAAATAATAAATAGGACCTCCTGAAACTGAGAAGCTTCTGTAAAGCAAAGGACATGGTCAACAAGACAAAACAGCAGCCTACAGAATGGGAAAAGATCTTCACAACATCAGACAGAGGGCTGATCTCCAAAATATACAAAGAACTCAAGAAATTGGTCATTAAAAGAACAAATAATCCAATAAAAAATGGGGTACAGCTCTAAACAGAGAACTCTCAACAGAGGAATCTAAAATGGCTGAAAGACACTTTAAGGAAATGCTCAACATCTGTAGCCATCAGAGAAATGCAAATCAAAACAACTCTGAGATTCCATCTTCTACCTGTAAGTATGGCCACAATCAAAAACACTGATGACAACTTATGCTGGAGAGGATGTGGGGTAAAGGGAACACTCCTCCATTGCTAGTGGGAGTGGAAATTCGTACAGCTGCTTTGGATTTCAGTATGGTGATTTCTCAGAAAATTAGGAAACAACCTACCTCAAGACCCAGCAATACCACTTTTGGGTATATATCCAAAGGATGCTCAGTCATACCACAAAGACATGTGCTCAACTATGTTCATATCAGCATTGTTTGTCATAGCCAGAAACTGGAACAGCCTAAATGCCCCTTGACTGAATAATGGATAAGGAAAATATGGTACATTTATACAGTGGAGTACTATACAGCAGAAAAAATAATGGCATCTTGAGATTTGGAGGCAAATAGATGGATCTAAAAAACATCATATTGAGTGAGGTAACCCAGACCCAGAAAGACAATTATCATATGTACTCACTTGTAAGTGGTTTTAAAACATAAAGCAAAGAAAACCAGCCTACAATTCTGTTGGGTCCCTTGCGGACAGGCCTCCGCAGCCCCACTTGATCTGTTTTGCATTCTTGTGGTTGGTTGAAAACAGGAACAAAAACAGGAACTATCTGGTGTTTTCAGCAATGTTTTCTAAGGATGTTTACCCCTAAGCCATGTGAGTTGCAGTGAGAGCTTCCTGCTTTTCCTGGCTGGGCCTCCCCTGCTGAGGGCTATATATACTGTGTGAGAAAGTGGAATAAAGGCTTGTCTGCAGAACCTGAAGTGTGCTGTGTGTTAATCCTGACGTCCCTTGCTCAGAAGAACTACAGTTGCCATGCTGGCGCGGCACAATTCACAATCCCAGAGAACCTAGACAACAATGAGGACCTTAAGAGAGACATGGGAAGTAGAAAAAGACAAGATGTCCTGAGTAAATTGGGAGTACGGGGACCATGGGAGAGGGTAAAAGGGGAGTGGAGAGAAATATATAGCTCAATAAAAACAATAAAAAATAAAGAATAATAAAATAAAAAACCAATCACCTTTCTAATAAAGTATATAAGATTAAAATTATAATTTGAATATATACAAAATTATCTTTAGTACTTTATTTTCTATTAAATCTTCTTTATACACATGGAAATATGCACACAAAAAGAAAACAGAACTCTGAGGTTAAAAGTACTCACCAACTAAAACCATGCCAGATAGTATAATTCCATCCAAAAGTTCTGCTCGATGGATCCATGCTTTAAATTGAAGGTAAGTCTGTTTGTGTTTTTTGCAGATATACTTCAGAATATTCACTGAATTCCACCAAAGACTCAAAAAAATCAAGAAAGATCCTGGGAGGGCATGACCTTGGAAATCCCCTGGGATCTACAGAAAAAAGAATAAACAGAAGCTAGGACTAGCATTTCTGGAATCTCCCATCTCCATACAGAAGTCTATCTTGTTTTGGCCATGGATTCACAATAGATCTCACTAGAATAGCAATAACACCTATAAGAATTAAAATCTCCAGTCATTAAACACCATATATCAGGTACCACGCCAACTGTTTCACACGCCTAATTTTTGAAACCCAAGCATGAATGAATGAAGGACCATTTTAATGAATGAAAATTTACCATTTTAAAATGAGGCACAGATTTAGAGAATTTATGAGTTGTCCAGATCTCAAGACAATGAAGAATTTCCCTATAGTTCTCTGTCTAAGGGTAGGAGGCAAGGGATTTTGCCCATAGTTCATTAGCATATCTATTGATATTTTAATTACTCAGGTCTTGTTTATGCTGCCCTTTAGAAGAAAAGCAGTCACACAGCAAACTCCCTGTTATTCAGGTTCTTTCCACTCTCTTCTGCCAAGTTCCCTAAGCCATAGTTGTAGGAGCTGTGTTGCAGATGTAGACACTGGAGGTGGGTACTCCACAATCCACTGGCCTTTATGTTTGTACCCAGTTGTGGGTTGTTTTTTGTTTTTTTTTAACTGTCTTCGTTTGTTGTAAAATGAAGCATCTTTGGTGAGAAGTGGTAACTACACTTATCTATGGTTTGAAGGTCAAGATTTAGAAAACATTAAGGAATTTTGCTAGTCTAGCAAAGTGGCAGTATTAGATTCTCTTCTAAGATTCACAACCTCACTAGCCCTGGGAAGCTTCTATATTTCTAGTACCCCTACAATTTCTGTTCTGTTGAGTGGGCCTTAAAATCCACTTAGACAGCTGTTGCTTATCACCATGTGTGGGCGTCACTATTACACCTTTCTGGGTATCTTGCCATGCCGGTCATTGTTGTGGTTCATAGGTGTCACAGCTGGGTAGGACTACTAATTACTCCCCTCCCTTGGCAACTTGCAAAGAGTACTTTCTGGCTCTATGGAAACTCGAGCGCAGTAAGGCTTTCAGGGTTAGATCCAGCTTGAATCAACCGAGTCCTCTGTCCTAAGTGTGTGATGTCTTCAGTAATAGACGCTTATCTTAAACCTCTAAGAGGCATCCAAGGGCAACAGCAATAGCCTAGATTGTTCTGGTGATGGTACACGTGTGTGTGTGCGCGTGTGTGCATGCATGTGTATGTGTGTGTGTGCATTGTATACAGATACATTTATATTTATTGTAGAATTTTAGGTAAATATAAAATATGATTCTTTGAGACTTATCTTGGTATTATTTGTCCATTCTCCCTCCTTTTTCTGTACCGCACGCCCTTCTCCTCCCCAGTTAGGGTCCCAGGCTGTTTCTCCACTTACTGTTTCTTATTACCTATATCCTGCTTTCCCCCTCTCAATATCCCCACCCCGTACCATGGTCCCTTTATACTCTTCTGATTTCTGTTGTTACCACATGTTATATAATAACATCAGAAATGTTGGAGCTAGGAATTGCAGATAAGAGAAGAGAACATTCAATGTCTATCTTTCTGGGTCTGGGTTACCTCACTCAATATAATATTTACTAAGTATACCCATTATCCTGCAAATTTCATAACTTCATTTTTCTTTACAGATGAATACTATTCTATAATATATATGTACCATATGTTCATTATTCATCTGTTAAAGGACATTTTAGCTGTTTCCATTTCCTAGCTAAGACTGCCTTGTGAACACTGCTGAGCAAGTATCTGTGGAGTAGGATATGGTATCCTTTGGGCATATGCCAAGGAGTGGTATATCTACATCATATGCAAGTGATTTCTGGGCCTCTCATTGGCCTCTCTCTCAGCAAACCCATCTGATATTCTAGAACACTGATACTCAAAGTAAGATAATCATTCTGGTATTAAAAAAAAAATCTATGGCTTTATTGGAAAAGCAGAAGCTCATGTCCTACAACAGACCTATCAGCTCTAAGTCCTTATTTGACCCAAAACAATAGACGATTCCTGTCACAATGAAGCGTAAGAAAACAAGAGTGGAAGACAGAATTCCGCAGAAGCACTACTATTGACATTTGGACCAGATAATTCTCTGGTGGGGTTGGATGAGTAGCTACTATGCAGAGCACAGTAGTACGTTTACAGCATTGACATCTACCTGCCAGACACTGGTAGCATGTAACCACCCACTCCTCTAGTCTGACAACCAACACTACCTATAGGCTGACAAATGTTTCCTGGGGGGGGGGCGTCAGTGTAGTGAGAGGAGCGGTGGGCTGCATCTGCTAGCTTAGCCCTTGAAATAACCACACAGAAATTGTATTAATTAAATTACTGCCTGCCCCATTATATCTAGCCTCTTTTTGGCCAACTCTCACATCTTGATCTAACCCATTTCTATTAATCTGTGTTTACCATGAGGTCCTGGCTTACTGGGAAAGATTCAGCATGTCTGACTCTGGCGACTCCATGGCGGCTCTCTGTCCCTCTTCTTCCCAGCATTCAGTTCTGTCTACTCCGCCTACCTAAGTCTGCCCTATCAAAAGGCCAAGGCAGTTTCTTTATTCAACCAATGAAAGCAACACATAGACAAAAGAACCTCCTACACCAGGTCAGTCTTATCCTCTTATAAATTGACAAATGATGGTCTAGAAGACCATTTAATCTTTGAAAATTGCTGGCTTTAAGTCCTTTTTAAAATCAAAATACTATTTTTTTTCAGAAAAAAATAAAATGTGACAAATTCAGTTAAGTAATTTATGATTATGTACATTTTTCAAACATTTATTCCAGCTTATATAAAAAGAAATGTTGCGATTTATATAAAAAAAATGTCCACAATCCACCAGGAGCCACAGGCTCAACAGGGGCCTGAATCTGTGATGGACACAGATGTCGCCCCCTCCCCAGACTTATGGGTCTGAGGGGACCACAGTCAAGCAGGATCTCGCCTGGAATCAGAGGAGAGATGACAGGCCACTCTGCACCATCCTTTATGGGTGCAGTAGGCAGTATTCAACCAAGTGCCACCTGTGACCCAACCAAGAGCCCTGGTGCTAGGTGGTTGGGCACTGTGGTGAGGGAGTACAGGGTGGGGATGTAGAAGACAGGGAGAGGCAGAATGGTTTGTGGGCTGCGGAGAAAGACGGATGCAGAGACGTGAAGGTGGTGAGGAACGGGCTGACATGAATGGCCAGCTGGCTGCATGAGTCCAGGGAGATGTCTGTGCCTGGGCTTTAACCAAAGGCCAGGTCTTGATCTGGGGCCCTGGAGCAGCCAAGGGAGTCTGAGTTGATGATGTCTGTGGCTCCTGACATCGCTGGGGGCCGTGCAGGAGCCAGTGGAGGGGCCACTTTGGTTTCCAAGGGCTACACTGCCATGGGTGGAGATCATGCCAATCTCAGTGGCCTGAAGAGCCAGCTACCTGGGGCCCTGGTGACAACCTGGTCTGGGCTGCTACGGAGGACCATGGCTGGGTCTGTGGCCTTGCCTCTTCCAGGACCTGTGGCATGCCACTCAGGTCAAGCTGTCCCTGGCAGCAGCATGCCCCTGTCATCCAGGGCCATTGTGTTGTCTGAGCCAGGACTACTGCCGAAGGCCATGTCTGGGTCTGTGATTCTGCTGCAGTTGCAGCTCGGGTGTGTGATGATGTCAGTGGCCAGTATTAGCCACTGGGTCATCGGAACCATGCTGTGCTGGGCCAGTCCCACCCATCCCTGGCTCTGGGATTACCGGTCCTGCCCATGGCTGGATAGTGCAACAGGTGAGCTGGCCTTACCCTTTGTGGGAGAGCTAATCCCTGCATTCAAGAAATACAGCTCCACCACTCACCATAGACATGCACCTCACCAGGGCAACCCACTAGAACTGACCCTGTGGTTAGGGACACAGGTGAGCCAACCCTGAGGGCCTGAGAGCAGGAGAGCTGACCTCCCCGCCTCCCCATAAGCCCCATGGAACAATCAGGACAGAGGGCTCTGTACCTTGCCTTGGCGAAACGGTAGAGCTGACCCTGGCTATATTTGAGGGCCCAAGAACAAGAGAATTGGGCCCACTCCTTGTTGTAGGCTGCTTGGGATCAGCTGGCCAAGGTAGTGCTGAAGGATGTTTGGGTGGAAGGTTCCATCCCAGGCCCCTCCCCTGGGCGTTGCCTCGGTCCAGACTCCACCTCTGAGAGACCCAGCAAAAACGATGACCCCTCCCCAGAGAAGCTCAAGACCACTCCCACGGGCTATTTAAACTGCCTCCCAGAGACCAAACAGTGGTTTTCCAGTCTTCCTTTCCCCTCTCCATGGTTTTCCAGTCTCCCTTCCCTGGTCACCCTGGAGCACTGGCATCCATTAAACCTGGGCTTTTTCTAATTCAGTTTGATTTGGTCTGATTTGGATTATTGTGTTAGCAGATAGGTTTATTGGGCCGTAAAAACTTTTCACTGGGTTCATCCAGGTAGTTAACAAGGAGGGAAAGCTAGCGAGTTGACCAACCCAGCTATCACCCAGACCTAGAACCAGGGCTATGAGTTGGCCCACCCCAATATCCACCGAATCTGTGAACTGTTGGAGCTTGTGAAGGGGACATATCTACAGATCCAAAACAGCAGGCTCTCCACAACACAGGAAAACAGCAGGATATCCAAGAGGAACCACGGTGAGAGCCTGTTATCGGTGGTGTAGCAGAAGCCAGAGGCCTTGAGCCAGACCAATGACTCATGGTAATGACCACTTGCAAGTAAAGATGAGTGGACTAAACTGTGTGTCTCCGTGGGCCACATTACAGCTTCCACAACAGGATTCTTTTCTTTTTTTTTGGTTTTGGTTTTTGTTTTGTTTCTTTATTTGGGATTTTTTAAAACTTGGTTTAATTTTGGGGCAATGTTGTAAGAGCAGAGGGTAGATTTGGAGGGACAGAGAGATAAGTAGAAATGTATGATGTGAAATCCACAAAGAATCAATAAAAGTAAAATAAATAAATAGATAAATAGATAAATAAATAAATAAGAATGTGTAAAAATGATTTCACAATCTTGAGCAAAAATTTCCTGAAAAGAATATTCAAGGCTGTTACTTAATAGTATAATTAACAACGAAGAGGTGCTTGAAATTTAATAGTATATATGAAGCCCAGGACTATTGACTGAATGTCATACCTGTTCATTATATTTGTCCTATGTACAATCTTGTAAAGGTTGGGGGGGGGGTCTGCTTTTAAATAACTGGATAATTTGTCACCATGCTGTGTATGTAGCCTCATGTGGCACTGGCTTTTTATCTGACAAGCTATGGCTTTTGGGAGAAGCATGATTCTCTGTGTAGGGATATTACAGTTAAATGTTTTTCTGTGAATATACAAATTATATGAATCATGTAATAAGTAGGTGGCCATAAGGCTTTCCTAGAATCTTTAGTATCAGTTATCACCCTTCTTGCCTTCCTCACTTTCTCTCCACTTAAACTTCATTGTTCATTATTTCCTTTTCTTCCTTGATATTAGACACATTAACCACAGGAACCAGCTGTGATACTGTGAGCTATAATAACAACCAGTGTGGGAAAATGTCCTTGATGAAATACTAGCACAAATACTGACATGGAGGTACCCAGTCACTGATCAGGTTTATAGCTTGCTCCATAGGAGGAAATAGCCTGAAACTATACATTTGATGACAAACCCATGGTATGGAAGTTCAGAAGCACCAGGAGTGAATAGTCTATTATGATTTTGCTGAATGAACATAATATCAAACTACCCTCTCTATTTGTATCATCTTTATGCCCATAGATTAATGCAGCTCCCAGACTCGATCAGAAAAGATTCTTCATGTAGCAGACAGTGTTTAATGCAGAAACTCACAACCAACCAAAGTGCAGAGAAAAAGTGTCTTTGAAGTATTCTGCCACAAATAGGACATTTAAGGTGTGTTCCTTGGTGTGTCAACCATGCCTGGGTGGATGGCCCCACACCCATGAGTACAAAGAAGCTCAGCTTGGTCTCAGTAGGTAATTTAAAGACAGGGAGTAGACAGGAGGGGAAAGGGGCAGAGACAGACAACGAGAGAGAAACAGAAAGAACAAAAGTCTTGACGTGATAGAGGTTTGAGGGCTTGATCTAAAAGGAACTAAAGGGAGGAGTATGGGGTAAATATGACCAATATACATTGTATGCATATATGAAGTTATCAAAGAGTTAATAAAATATTGCAGTATTTTTTTTAAAACATTCAGAAGAAACCTGCCAATAACTGAGCCACAATCAGAGATTCTGATTCAGTAACCAGGGTGGAGCCAGGAATCATCATGTTTAAATCCCTCCTAGAGGACTTTTAAGAGCCCAGAATTAGGAATCAAATTATTCGCATTCAAGGGCAGCTTTATCATTGTACACTTGGTCCAGAACACATTTTTAAGCTGCCTCACCTCATTCAAAAATGTGAACAATGATATTAATAAGAGTCTCCTGTAAGGCCAAGGATAAGAAGCATACAAACACGCCCTTGCCATACAGCATTACTGCCTAAAGTCCAGGCTGTGCCTGTCTCAGAAATCACAAAACTCTCCAGAGTTTTTATTGAGCTATATGTTTTTCTCAGCTCCCCTAGAACAAACTTCTTCTTCTATTTTTTTTTTTTTTAATTTTCGAGACAGGGTTTCTCTGTAGTTTTTGGTGCCTGTCCTAGAACTAAAAAACAAACTTTTTTTAAAGATTGCCTAGGCAGAATGGATGAGAATAGAAATTAAAAACACTCTTCAGATTCACAGGTTCCAAATCAGTGTGGCAGGCAGAAAGCTGCGTGTTCCATTCTTCAACACCAGTGATGATTGGGAGCCACTGAAGAGCCCACATAAATGCAAACAAATACAACCCTTTAGTGTCAGAGTCATAATCACCAAAGATTCTGCTTCAGTAGTCAAGGTGGACCCAGGAATCATCCTAGGTTCAAATCCCTCCTAGAAGACATTTGAGAGCCAAGCTTCTTGAATCAGATTCTTCACATGAAAAGGCAGTTCTACCATTGTGCACTCGATCCAGAACACATATTGAAGTTGCCTTGCCTCAGTTGATAAAATGAAGGCATTATTAACAGAATTCTCCCATAAGGCTGAGAATAGAAGGCATAGAAACATACCTTTGCCATA
>PVIU01019415.1:0-36445 GCA_004026605.1 Ondatra zibethicus
GAGGGAGGGAGGGTTCAGGGTCCTGTGGAACAAAGAAGCCCGCCTGGACCTTACTGGTTTGTGCCACCGAACTCCGATATTTCTTTCTTGTGTATAGAAGAATAGAGAACTATGTATCCAAAGATAAAATGAAGATCTATTAAACATATTAATAAAATTCAAATTGTCATTAGCAAAAAGAGACTATGTGACATGCAATTTACATAATTTTGAAGCATTAGACTACTAACCAAATAAAGTATTACTTACTTTTTCTGTTGTTGTGATATACCTTTGCAAAATCTCACAGTTCAAGGGCACAGTCTTGTATGGTAAGGGAAGGCATAGTAAAAAGAGCTTTAGGCAGCTGGTGACATTGCTTGTGTTCTCCTATTTTTCATCTTGATATTCAGGCTAGGACTGCAACCCATGAGATGGCACTGCCTGAGTCAAGGCAGGTCTTCCCAAATCAAGTGTCCTAATTTATGTACTTTCTCACAGTCAGTTGAGAAGCTAAGAAAATCTAGGCAAACCCTCCCACAGATATGTACCAAGGATGATAAACTGGGTGTTTCTATATCTTGTCAAGCTGACAATCAGGATTAACTATCATCAATGGGTAAACACATTTCCATTTAAGTATTGTGGCAATGATTTTATAACACACTGGATCCTTTGTTGTGTCCTCGTCCATTTTACATTACAGGCAGTTAGGGATTTCTAGATGAGTTTGATTTCATTTACTTCTAACTATTGGAATAATTTTAAGAGCCCTGGTTTTAGCTCTTCTGAATAATTTGATAGAATTTTAAGGGAATTCGTCAAATCCTATACTTTTCTTCGTTGGGAGATGGTTTATTAATGTTACATTCTTGTTGAGGAACATGATTTTGTTGAAGAAGTTTCTTTCTTCTTCACTTAATTTTGGGAAGTCTAGGGCTGATGGGAAACCTCCTTCAGTCAATGGCCTTTGGGATGCTAGACAGGTTGGGGCCTGATTTTGGCTTCCCCAGAAAGCCACTATTCTGCCCAGCTCTGCTCTCTTCTTTGCTCCACATCTTGAGGTTGGACCCCGGTTCCTGTTCCATGAGTTTTCCCCTTTAATAAAGAAAGGCCTTAAAATTTTGGAGACAGCTTCAGATTATTTGACTCACATTTCCCCCCATTTTATGCGTTTACCTTCATCTGGTGCCCAACCCAACATGGGGACAAGTCAATGCTTCCTAATGCCCAGGCACTCCTGCAGTGCTCCCCATTTGCCAGCTTGGCATATTCCCCTCCAGCAGCTGAAGACCCAGCCACCGCCCCTCTCATTTGTCCCTTTTAATTGGTTCCATCTCTAATATGCCATTGCCTCTCCAGCTAATAATTCCTGCAGTGTGCACAGTCTGTGATTCCCAAATGACAGAAAGATTTGAACTTTCTCCTTACTCTAGTCACCAACTCTTGGAATCACTTCGATCATCCTTAATAACTGCTCTTGATCAAGATGCTTGTACATTGTTTATAATTTGAGGTCATTGTCCTCATTTACTGCACAGTTTTTTAAAAATTGTTTAATATTCTGATATTAAGTTTTAGTCTTTAAGTTATATAGGTTTTAAGTATTATAGGTCAATAGTCACTCATGTTTGTCATACTTATTAGACTAATTAAGTTCTTTAGATACATAGAGATTGTATTCTACATAGATAATCTTTAACCACTTCTAAGAACTGTAGAACATGGCATTTAAATAACTTTGGAATCTATTAACATGAGACCTGATTGCTCCTGGCAGCACAGACAGATCTATTCCTGAGAGAATGTTGAGCACCAAAGATACTCTACTAGGAGCTTGTTTTCTTCTTGGTACAACTGGTCTTTGGGCAAGGAACTGCCAATGCCTCAACTGCTGATAAAGTGCACTATATCTGAACTGGTCAAGTAAGACACAAGAAAAAAAGATTGTCAAATCTTGCCTAGAGTTTATAAGATGGTTTTGAAAATTTTACTTGCATATGAAAATGGTGAGTCAGTTATTCTAGGCCTTAGTCAAAGTTGGCTGCTTCAACATTGCAAGTGAGACATTGGGTGATTGTCCAGGTAGCCAGTTCTCTCTGCCATCTACTATACATTTTGGAAGCTGCTTAATTATACTTCCTGCCTACTCAACTAATACTGTCTCCCTTCTCAGACATTCAATGAGGTTGAAGATTAGATATTCATAGTTACATTCCTCTTCTGATATAGCCAAACCATTTCTAACACAAAACTTAGACTCTTAGGATAAAATGAATATTAAAACATTTAGAATACGCTTCTTGCTTGATATTGTTTATGTTGGTTGTAATTCTAATTTTATACTTTATATCTGTTTTTGTATACATGATTTTGTATTGGTTTTGGAACTCTCTTATTTAGACAAAAGGGAAGGTGATGGGGAAAATCCTCAGTCAATGGCCTTTGGGAGGCTGGACCAGGTTAGGGCATGACTTTTGGGTTCCCAAAAAAGCTGCATTCTGGTCCAGCTCTGCTCTCTTCTTCCCACACTCCACACTTTGAAATTGGACCCTTGGTCCTGTTCTTTGAGTTTCCTCCCCTAATAAAGAAAAACCTTAAAATACACCATTTCAGAGTCAGCTTGGGGTTATTTGACTCACACTTCCCCTCTTTTTACGCATTCAGCTTCATAGGGTGAAATGAGTAGCCTGTGGGAATGTTTTCTTTTCTACTTTTTGAAAATATAAATATATTCGATGTACTCCATAATAATTGTATTTCATTGAAATCTGTAGGACCTCACGTTCTCCAACTCTTATTCTACTACTTTGTATCATCTTTCACTATTGTCTAATTTAGATAGGATTTACCAAAGAACAACACATTGATCACTTTTATACATTTTTCTTTTTACCTCTGTTTCATTAATTTCTGACCCAATCTTTTTATTTCTTTCTCTCTTCAGCTTTAAAGTTCAGGTTGTTCTTCTTTCTTTTATGCTATTAAGTTCTGTCTTTAGGTTGCTTATTTCTGTTTTTTTATTTTCTTATTTCTTTAATCTATCCATACATAGTTGTGAACTTTCTTTTGCTGAGGTTTTATTTTTTATTTTTATATGGTACTATAATTACAGCACTTATATCTTATATATTCCTTTCCCTCCCTCCAGACCATGAATATAATCTGATCACCTTCAAACTCACAGCATCTTTTGCCATTAATGGTTATTGCCTGAATATGTCTATATTCTTATGCATTCCTAAATATAACCTGCTCATTTAGTGTGTTACTTTTATGTGGGTTCTCAGGAACAACTAGCTGACTCTAGACAACTAACTGGTATGCTGTTCCCTGGGGAAGGACCATTTCTACTGGCCCCAGTTTTCTTTAGCTTCCTATAATTCTACCATCATCATCACGACTGTCATCATTTTTATACTTTTCATTATTTAAAATATTTTTTTCTTTTTTTTTCTCATTTGTATTTACCTTTTAAAGCAGAATGTGATTGGGCACTATATTTCCACTCACAAGCATTGCTGAGTTACAAGATATAGGGAAGCTTAGGATTTTGTTCTCAGTACTTTGGAAAACAAGCCACATGGAGGAATTCCTATTGTTTTAGCTTGTGTACTTACTTCTAACACTAGTACATTCAGAATTAACTGTAGGGTATGAAAAAATTTAAGATGAAACTTAAGACATCTTATTTTTTTTTTCTTTTTAAACATGAAGCTATATCTCACAATACTTCCAAGTGAAATAATTTGGTCTAATAAGGAATCCAGCTTGACAGCAGCTAAACACTTCAGACCACAAAGTTAATAGGTTTATTACATCTTACAATTTAAAATAATTTTTCTATTTCTTTCTTAGGTTTTTGTTTTGAGACATCATTTCCCTTCACAGTCCCCTAGAACTCATTTTGCAGGCGAGACTGCGTTTGAACAAAAAAATCCATCTGTCTCTTTCTCCCAAGTGCTGGGATTAAAGATGTGTGTCACCACAGCCTGGCAAACAAGTTTCAAATTCAAATACATTTTGATCATGTTCTTTCCCTCCCAAGAATCTCTCTAGATGTTATACCCATCTCTCCACAGCCAACCTTTACTTCTTTCTCAAGAAAGACTTGAAAAGTCCTCAGAAACAAGAAAAAAACAAAAATCCAAAAGGTAAAAATAACAAAAATAAAAACAAATAAAAGTGAAATCATCATAAAACTAAACAAAAACACTAAACTTTAACCAAATAAAAACATACATGCAAAATATTATGGAGTCAAATCATGTTTGCCAGCTACTCCTAAATATTCCAATCTCACTGTATTGTAGAAAACTGATTTTCCCTCTCCCAGTAGGTATAAATGCAGTTCAGTTGCTAATCTAATGGCTATTTTAATTAACTAATAACTGCTTTAAAATGAATAACAAATATAAGTGTTAAAGGAAATTATATTTTAAATATATAACAGATAAAGAATAAAAAGATAGAGAGCAAGAAGAATCAACAAAAGAAAAGAGTCCAAAAGAAGGCACAAGTATCACAGAACCACCCATTTACATGCTCAGGAATCCCATAAAAACACTAAACATGAAGTCATAATATATACTCAGAGAACCCATTGCAGACACATGCAGGCCCTTTGCATCCTGCTTCTGGCTCTGTGAGTTCATATTAGCTTTGCTCTTGTGGAATTCGAGAACCCTGTTTTCTTGGCATCCTCCCTCCTTCTGGTTCTTGCACTTTTTCAGTCCCCTCTGCTTAGTTGACATTTGAACTTAAAAGTATATTCAATAATCTACCTTTTAATCCTATTTCTATATTCCCCTCTATTTCTTTTCAGAGTAGATTCAATAATCTACACTTATATTCAATCATATATTTATCCCCCTTTTTTATCAAAATGTGAACCCTGAATCTCAACTCCTTTGTTCAAATTTCTTTTTGACCATAAGCACTAACAACGTTTAACCATCCCCTATAAACAATGACAATTATTCATAACCCATTGAACAACTGAAAGCCACCCACCATACCTCTTGAAAGATGGGCATCGTATTCTTAAATTTATTTCCTGCTGTCCAGGAGTTGTAGCATTTTTAGGGGATCCTGAAAAGAAAAATTTGGGTTAATAGACATCTCCTGAGAAATGTAGCTGTTTCATTTGTTGTCCAGTTCGGTCTCTGCATAATGGGCAAAGTGAAGGGCTTTTCTCAAAACCTGGCTTTATATATATATTCTAATCTTATAAATATTTGATAGTATTTATGCCTCAAAAAAGCTTCAACACTCAAAATAGAAAAAAAGTATTATTGTAACATGAAGGGCCTGGTTGGTTTCTGTCTTCCCACCAGGTCCCACAGTCATTAGGTCCCAAAGAAAATCACACAGAGATCTCCATAAGATTATAAACTGATTGGCCCATTAGCTCAGGCTTCTTATTAGCTCTTGTAGCTTATATTAATCCAATATCCTTATCTATGTTAGCCACATGGCTCGGTAGCTTTTTCAGTGGGACAGGACACCTCTTGCTTCTTCTGTGGTCTGGAGAGGAATGCCAAGGGAGCTTCCTGCTTCCCAGAATACTCTTGTTCTCATTGCCCGACCTCTACTTCCTGTCTGGTTTCCCGCCTATACTTCCTCCCTGGCTACCGACCAATCAGTGTTTTTTTAAGATATGATTGACAGAATACAAACAAATCTCCTGCACCAGTATTATGAGATTAGTGACAATAAAATAGTCCTTTAAATTTCTATTTCTTCTGTCCCATATTAGGTGGCTCTTCTAACATGAGAAAAAGATTCTGGATTTTACTTTAACAAGCATGCTTGGGTTTAGAGAAGGAGAGAATCACAGTAAAACTCCAAACAGAGCTTTAATTTTTAATTGGACTGGGACAACAAACAGTCTATTTGTATTATAGGTCTGTAGGCAACAGAAAAAATAAAGAATTGGGAAGAGTTATGAAATTTTATCCTATTGGCAATGTAATATACCAATTGGCAAATTTACCCTTTTTCTAGTGATATGTTTTTTCTGAATGATTCGTCCCTTTTCTTCATATGTCTTATTATTCCAATGATCTTTCATTTCCTTAGCTGGATACCTTTATTATCATGAAAAGATAAAATCAAAACCCCTCCCCAACTTCTACTTTTTTGGAGGTTCCTTTATTGCAACTTATATCTGATTAAATAAAAGACATTTGTTAGTTTTAAACCCATGTTATATTGAACAGCCATGCTGTTTGATTAAATATTCCTCTTCTAATCAAGAGGTGTCTCTTGTTCAAATCCAACCTTTATCAATTTTGATGGTATCCATATTTTTTCTTTTCTTATGGAAACAAAAGGAGAACCTCTTCTCCAACATAACACATGTACTGGTTTCCATTCTTTATACATCTTTATAGTATACCAGTTGAAATATTTCTGTAGTGCTTTCAATTATCTATTGATTCTGTAGCTGCTCTTTTTTTCATTAGCATTTAGAAAATTCAAAGTTTAATAAAGCATGATGAAATCTATTTCTGGGTGTCTTTGTCATCCCTTTCTGTTTAATTAACATATCTTTTAGAGTTCCTTTGATATTCCTGTAACTACCTGCCCTGTAGGATTTTGTGGTATGCCTGTAATATGCTTTATGTTATAATAAGCAAAAAAGTTTCAATTTCTTAGAGAAATATGTTGGAGCATTATATGTCTTTATTTGTATAGGTATATCCATGATAGCCTTAACTTCTAGTAAATGTGTGATTATCAAATAAACCTTTTCCATACTCAAATTAGTTGCGCACTAAAAACCTGAATAGGTATCAATGGTGTCGTGTATGTTTTAGTTGTCAAAATTCTATGAAATTGAGCATGTTCATATGTGAGATTTCCTTCTTTTGAGCACCCTTTGGGTTACTTCCTTCAGGTAGTGGTGTTTATTTGTTTAAGGAACTAGTAGACCTTTTTCTTATAAATTTCTTGGCTTGTTACCACATGATAGAAAAGTCTTTTTTTTAAAACCTTTGTTATTGAAATGATGTTTATTATAAAATTCTGAGGATTCCAACACATTTTCAATCAATGATTGATCATTTTCTCCATTACCTTGTGCTAGAGGACCTGGGAGACCCATATAGGATCAGGTGTGTGTTATGTATATGGGACAAAGCCTAATCCTGATTATTACTTGTAACTAAATAAATTAAAAAATCAGTTCTCTATCATCTGATATAAATTAAGTAGTTTCAATTGCAAAACAACTTTTTCTGCATATTACAAACCAGTAAGAAAGTTGAGAGGTTCCTTAAAATCCTTTAGTACCATGAGGATAATAAATAATTCTGACTTTTGGACATAATCATAAGAGCTTAGATCCACTTTGCTTAAATATTCTGATATGAATCCTTCCTTTCCCAATTCATTTACATCAGCAAAGAATATAGGGGCACAAGATATTTGTGTTTCCTGTAAAATATGAGGAAGGAAAGATCCAGGTAGTTCTCTTTATAAGTTGAATCCTCTTGTTTTGGAGATATATCTTGTTAATCTCTCCCCCCAAAAGTTTGCAAGCTATTTGCCAGGGTTCACATTCTGCCCATAATTTTTCAATTTCATCTTTACTGAGTGATACTACACTTTCTGCTGGGTCAAATCTTCATAATTGATGAAGTCTCAATTTTCTTTTTTGCATTAGTTCAGAGACCTTTTCTACATAAGTTTTCAGTTCTTTACTCAGTTTATGTGATAAAAAGATCCATTCTAAGATATTACCTGCTCTCGGCATTAAAATTCCTTTGAAAGATCAGCAGCTCCCCTTCTCCCACCCTCTCTACCCCCACCTCTTTCCCCGCCCCCGTATTCCCAACTTTTGCCTGGCAATCCTGTTTGCTTCCAATTTCCAAGAGTATCTACATATGTTTTTCTTTGGGTTCACCTTGCTATTTGGCTTCTCTGGGCTTGTGGACTATGAGCTTAGTGTCCTTTGTTTTATGGCTAGGGTTCACTAATAAGTGAGTACATACCACAATCGTCTTTTTGGGTTTGGGTTACCTCACTCAGGATAGCGTTTTCTATTTCCATCCATTTGCATGCAAAATTCAAGATGTCATTGTTTTTTACCGCTGAGTAGTACTCTAATGTGTATATATTCGACACTTTCTTCATCCATTCTTCCATTGAGGGGCACCTAGGTTGTTTCCAGGTTCTGGCTATTACAAATAATGCTGCTATGAACATAGTTGCACAAATGCCTTTGTAGTATGATTGGGCATCATTTGGTTATAGTCCCAAGAGTGATATTGCTGGATCCTGAGGTAGGTTGATTCCCAATTTCCTGAGAAACCGCCACACTGATTTCCAAAGTGGTTGTATAAGTTTGCATTCCCACCAGCAATGGATGAGTGTTCCCCTTACTCCACATCCTCTCCAGCATAGGCTATCATTGGTGTTTTTAATTTTAGCCACTCTGACAGGTGTAAGATGGTATACAACATCAATAGTATATAAGTTTTGTTTTAGTATCTGCTTGGTACAGCCTAACTGGTTACTGACTGAGCAAGAACTTTTCTTTGCTTGCATTTCATATTGCTATTGATTTCTGTCAATTACTACTATGAATTTACTTTTCCTGAAATTGGTGATTAAATTCCATGGGAAGAAGACAGTCTTGAGTTTATGGCACACTGTTTACTGCATATTATGATGGTTAAACATGACTTGAAACTTAATTGAATCAAGAAACACTCAGCTGGATTGGTGTGCTCCCATTAGTTCAGGAACACTGTCTCAGTAGGTGGACCAGCCCCTCACGGTCCTAACCAGACTCTCTGAATGTGGTGGCATAAGGGGGAGGATGGAGAAGCCATCAACAATGGCACCAGGACCTATCTCTTCTGCATGTATTATCTTTTTGGGAACCGAATCTTTTTGGATGCACTCCTTCCTAGGCCGGGAGGGAGGGGGGCTGGGCCTTGGACTTCCAATAGGGCAGGGCACCATGCCCTCTTTCAAGGAAGAAGTGGGAGCGAGGAGGGGTTGGAGGGTAGCAGGAGGGGACCAGGAGAATGGGAAGAAATGTAAAAATTTTATTTCTTTAATTATGTTTTGAATGGAAAAAACAAAACAAAACAAAACAAAAAAAGAAAAGATATATTTTAGAAAATGTCCACAAGGGCTAATCAAAGCAACAAACAATCCTTGAATGTAATTTGTACCCTTCCTTAGGCTGATGGTACAGGCAGATGAAAAGGGAAAGAGGAGAAAGAAAAGAATGCAGATATTTTCTGTTTTGTGACTTGAGTGTTCCCTGATCTGCTTTCCTTGATATTGATATTCAATATCATGGTGGATAAAAGGTCATAAAAGGGAGAACCTGCATACAGTTTTGCCCCCTTGTCTCTTCCTGAAAAACTAACTATAATATGCTTTCTAATAAAAATAACAAAAAGTAGTTTCTGACTGCAGTGTTAGGAGTAAAGTTTTGGTGCTCCATGTTATGGAAAGACAAATTTATGATTTGTTACATAAATACCTTTATGATTGAAAGAATATATTGCACAAGGAAAGGAACCAGAAGATTAAATTCTAATTTATCTATAAATTCTACAATCTATATATCTTTTATTAGCAAATTACATTTACTTGATTCATCTACATTACCTGTAAAGCTTCTTTGGACTCAGTCCTGATCCAATTTTTAATTCTACCTCTTCTTTCTGATAATCCCTGTGTAGTTCACTCAGTGCTTTTTAGAAACTCTTAATTTTTTTCTTTTTTATTGAGCTATACATTTTTCTCTACTCCCTCCCTTTATCTCCACTCCCCTTCTACCCTTTCCCATGATCCCCATGCTCCCAATTTACTCAGGTAAGTCTTTTTCTACTTTCCATGTAGATTAGATCCATGTTTGGCTCTCTTAGAGTCCTCATTGTTATCTAGGTTCTCTGAGATTGTGATTTATGGGCTGGTTTTCTTTGGTTTATGTCTAAAATCCACTTGTGAGTGATTACATGTGATAATTGTCTTTCTGGGTATGGGTTACATCACCCAATATAATGTGTTCAAGATCCATACATTTGCCTGCAAATCTCAAGTTGTCACTATTTTTTTCTGCTGTGTAGTATGCCATTCTGAAAATGTACCACATTTTCCACAAATATAAAATGGAATAATGAAAGCACATTCAACTGGATATCAACATGTAGAAGCATGGAAATAGGTCCATATCTATTATCATGCACAATACTCAAGTCCAAATGGATCAAAGACCTCAAAATAAAGCCAACCATACTGAACCTCATGTAATAAAAACTCTTAATATTTTAAGCAAAGTAGTATGAAAATCAACTGATCCCACAGAATCATTGTAATTAAATATTTTCACTGATAAAAAGAAATAGACATACAACCATTTCACCTAGTAACCATTCAGCTTTACTTACTGTGATCATGAAGTTTTTTCATCAACTTGACTGGATGTAGAATCAGCTAAGAAAGAGTATTTCCTGGTCTTCCTATGGTTTGGCTTCCAGACTGGGTAAACTGATATGAGAAGATGCTCCCTAAATGTGTGTAACATTTCATGTGTTAGGATTTCAGATTTAATGACAAAAGAGAAAGAGCGTTGAGCCATTTTTTCATTGTTTCTCTTCATCCTGGCTACATTGTAATGTGATTAGCTATCACATACTCCTGCCATGGTCTTCTGATCACTATTCAATGAAAGCATTCACATTGTAGTCTGAAAGAAAAATCATTTCTCTTTTGATTTCTTTTTGCTAGGTATTAGGACACAACAATGAAAAAATAATTGATGCAGCTATTATTATTTCAGCCAAATGTAATAAATATCTGAAAAAGAATTGCAAAAAATAAATTTATGCCAAGTCGTAGTGGTACACGCCTTTTATCCCAGCACTCAGGAGACAGAGTCAGGTGGATCTCTGTGAATTCGAGGCCAGTCTGGGCTACAAGTGCTAGTTTAAGGCCTGCTCCAAAGCTACAGAGAAACCCTGTCTCAAAATACCATATATATATATTAAAAATAAATGTACTGAAATATTTCAAATTCATAATAACATGGTAAAATTCTCTCCTCCTGTCCTAATACACATTTGAAATCTTAAGCCAAAGGGTTCCTGCTTCATGAAAGTTTCTGCTAGATTCTTCAGGACACAGAAGAAAGTGGCTGACAAACTGCCAATATAGGTGGAACTGTCTTTGAAATTTCCTGCTTCTTGGAAAAGTCTATTGGATACTATGGGCCTCTAGGCTAAAGTTGGATGCCCCATTGGTACAAAAGAACTCTGGGTGGCTGTCCAGGCAGCGAGATGTCTCTGTCAATTCTAGAAATTTGGAAGTTGCTTACAATACACTTTCAGTTTACTTAGGTAATATTATATCCTTCTGAAGTCTTTGATGCAGTTGAAGAATTTATAGTTAAAATTATAATTTTCCTTAGATATGATAAAGGATAAAGTAGATATAATATTATAACTGTAATTCTTGCTTGAAACCCATTTTGTTATACGTAATTTTTCTGTGTTAAAATTAAAACCTTCTTTTTAAATTAAACAGAAAAGAGGAGGTGATGTGGGTTTCCCCTCTGTATGCTGTGAATACCATTGGTAAATAAAGAAACTGCCTTGGCCTATTGATAGGGCAGAACTTAGGTAGGTTTTGAAAACTAAACTGAATGCTAGGAAGAAGAAAGCAGAGTCAGAGAGAAGCCATGTAGTACTGCTGGAAACATACACCAGAACTTTACCTGGTAAGCCACAGCCACATGGTGATATACAGATTAATGGAGATGGGTTAATTTTTTTTAAGAGTTAGCCAATAAGAAGCTAGAGCCAATGAGGCAACCATTGATTTAATTACTACAGTTTCTGTGTGATTATTTGGGGTTTGAAATGTGAGGCAGCCAGGAAACAAACAAGTGGCCTATTACTAAATGTGACTGTGTGTGTATGTGCATATGTGTGTGTATGTAAAAGAGAGAGACAGATAGACAGAATAGAGACAAAGAGGGGGAGGCAGTGAGACAGAAAAGAATACAGAAACACAGAGACATATATACAAACACCTATATGCACATGCAGAGAGAGAGAGTCATGAACATGGTGTGGTACATATGTAGAGGTCATGGGTCATGTAACAACTTTCAAAGGTCAGTTTTGTTCCTTCATCATATGTTTCGGATCATATTAGATTTTCAGGATAAATGACATAGCAGCTAGTAAGCTATCTTTTTGGAACCTAATCATTTAAAATTAGCCACATGAATTTAACATTTTAGTCAATACTGTGTAGCACAAACATTACTATTTCCCAATAGGCATAGAAAAATAACATAGAATATTTTTCCAAGGTCATGGGTATACATCAGAAAAACAGAAATTCAAGTTTAGAATTTTCTTATTCATTCCAGATACTCTTATCAGAAGTGTTTGGCCTCTATATGTTTCTTATCATAAGATTCTAAAGTTGGTATTATTGCAATTCCAATAGGGAAGAAGAAATTCATTTCCAGATACCTTATGTCTTATAAATCCAAGAATAAGCATAAGCATAAATAGCCAATAGGCTTGGAATATAGTAAGTGAATCATCTAAGGTAATATTATTTTCAATATTATTGGTATTTAAAAGATTTAATTATAAGGTATGACTTCAACAGAAATCTTTGTTGTGAATACTTGTAGGGTAACCAGACAAAAATTAAAACTGTTAATTTTGAGTGACATTGGGAATATAAGTAAAGCTTTGAGCAGAACAGGCAAGTGTATTATCACTGAGAGGTTATCTTCTCCCCAAATTCTATTGTTTTCCTTCTTTGTTTGTTCTTTTTTTAAAATGTGTGTACGTGATTTGATGGCATGTATGTCTACATTAGCAAAGGTATGTGTGGTGCAAATGGAAGCTAGAAGATGGTTCTCAGATACAAAATAGATCTGTGGTTAGTAATTGATATTTATTGAGCTCTACATTTTTCTCTGCTCCCCTCCCTGCTTTTCTCCTCCCCTTCAGCCCTCTCCCAAGGTCCCCTTGCTCCCAATTTACTCAGGATATCTTGTCTTTTTCTACTTCCCATATAGATTAGATCTATGTATGTCTCTTTTAGGGTCCTCCTTGTTGTTCAGGTTCTCTGGGATTGTGATTTATGGGCTGGTTTTCTTTGCTTTATGTTTAAAAATCACTTATGAGTGAGTACATGTGATAATTGTCTTTCTGGGTCTAGGTTACCTCACTCAAAATGATGTTTCTAGTTCTATCCATTTGCCTGCAAAATTCAAGATGTTATTTTTTTCTGCTGTTTAGTACTCCACTGTGTAAATGTAGCACATTTTCCTTATCTATTCTTCGGTTGAGGGGCATTTAGTTTGTTTCCAGGCTCTGGCTATGATAATTCTGCTATGAACATAGCTGAGCACATGTCCTTTTGGCACAATTGAACATCCTTTGGATATATATATATATATATATATATATATATATATATATATATATTCAAAAGGGGTATTACTGAGTCTTGAGGAAGGTCGTTTCCTAATTTTCTGAGAAATCACCACACTGAAATCCAAAGGGACTGTACCAGCTTCCATTCCCACCAGCAATGCAGAAGTGTTCCCTTTACCCCACAACCTCTCCAGCATAAGTTGTCTTCAGTGTTTTTGATCTTGGCCATTCTTACAGGTATAAGTGGAATCTCAGAGTTGTTTTGACTTGCATTTCTCCAATGACTAAGGATGTTGAACATTTCCTTAAGTGTCTTTCAGCCATTTTATATTTCTCGGTTGAGAATTCTCTATTTAGATCTGCACTGCTTTTTTTTTATTGGATTATGTGTTCTTTTGATGACCAATTTCTTGAGTTCTTTGTATATTTTGGAGATCAGATCTCTGTCTGATGTGGGGTTAGTGAGGAACTTTTCCCATTCTGTAGGCTGTTGTTTTGTCTTCTTGACCATGTACTTTACTTATAGAAGCTTTTAAGTTTCAGGAGGTCCCATTTATTAATTGTTTCTCTCAGTGTCTGTGCTCCTGGGGTTATATTCAGGAAGTGGTTCCCTGTGCCATTGTGTTCATGTGTACTTCCCACTTTCTCTTCCATGCGGTTCAATGTGGCTGGCTTTATGTAGAGCTGTTCATGAGCTGCTTGATAGATGCCAGGAATCAAAATTGGGTCCCCTGAAAGAGAAGCCACTAAATTTAACTCTCAAGCTTCCTCTCCAGCCTGAATTCCACTTCATGACTCTTCTTACACTTTCAGGGTTTAAACATAATAAAACAGATTAAGATTTCCTGGTTGTGGCCAGAAAGAAATATGTTTTCACTTTAGGTTAGCTTCCTTGATAATATAAAGTTAAATAAGTAGGCTCACTTTTCTAAGACATTTTCCTTTTTTAGTATTTTAACAGTTGATTCTAAACCATTGTCTTGTTGTTCCAAGCTGCCGTTTTAACTACATCCCAAGGTTCACATTGCTGATCACTGAATCAGAGAGAATTTTCCTTTCTAATCTTGCTCTAGTTACATTTTATATCATCTTGGGATTTGCTACAAGAAGATATTTAGGAATTTAGCATTAAACCTGAAGCACTGTTAGCTTACAGTTAATAAGCTCAGATTTTCATTTTACCATACTACACATCATTAAATGAAGACTACTTTCACTGTAGTGAAAATTTATTTTTAAGAGTTAGCCAATAAGAAGCTAGAGCCAATGAGCCAACCATTGATTTAATTACTAGTTTCTGTGTGATAATTTTGGGTCTGAAATCTTTTTCTGATTTCTACATATTGACTAAACTTTGAAATGATTTTTAAAGTATGAATTCCCTTAGTAAAATTTCATTTGTTTCCCCATTATTTCTAATATGCCTTTTTAAACAACTTAAGTTCATTTTGGAATAAGAATATGTTTATATGTTACACTACAAAGACATGTTATGAAAGTATCTTCTCTTTCTCCCCACACAAATGTCATAATTATTGTAGAAATCAAAAATAACCTCTTCCTCCCCTGTAGCAAATTAGGTCAATATGATGAATAACCAGGCCAGCTCAAGAATAACAATTATTTTTTAATGGTTATAAGGGGAAAACGCATGCTACAAGAGTGGGAGGTCATACTTCCTATATGTCCGGCAGGCACCACCCAGAGAGACCATGCACCTGAGTTCTCCCAGTTTTTACTCCTCAGCTGCAGGTAGCCACACCTTAATTAGATGTCATTGGTTGACAGAGTTTCCACATCACTCCCCTTTTAAAATGAGACTTTCAATTGATCTAGGAAACCAATTATTGCAAAAGTCCGTTAACAATTGAGAAAACATGCAAGCTACAATCATTATCTGAACATAAGGATTGACAGAAGAATGAAGTCAGAAGAAATTATCAAAAAGATCATTTTATATTATGAAAGGATCATTTTATATTTTGTGGAAAAAGAATAATATCTTTACAAAGCAATAACAAGCTAATAAATATCCAGATTATGAAATTAACTAACAGGTGTAACTAAATGATATGAAGTGGGGTTAAAAGGTAGGGAAAGGTAGCATTGTTTTAATGAATTTGTATACATTTTACTATCACAACTGTCAAGAGAATATATGTCTTGAGAAATTTTAAAAAGTTTTGATAAATGTGGCTCTTATTGAAGTTATAGTTCTTAGTTGATTTTAGGTTGAAGTAATTTATATATATATGGAGACTTTCACACCCACATTATCATATATTTTCTTGGCAGTCCTGTATAACCATCCAATGCTTAAATACTTCACCTTAAAATCAGTTATTCTATGAATATGCTAATAACACAGTAGAGTATTTTGCCTGGCATTATTTACTCTTTCTCTCATGCTCTTAAAGAGATGTGATTTTCTAAAGTGGATAGTTTTCCAGTTTGTGAAGATAATTTTAGTTTTACTTACAGTGTTTTCATTTCTCTATGTACTATACTCATGTTTCCTTGCCTATTGCATACTCTTTTCCATTAAGATTGTAATAGTCTCTGCTCCATAGAGAAGCAGAACCCAGAAGACAAATAGATCTGAAAGAGGTAAATTACTATGGAATTTCTTCACATGGTTACAGGTCTTGATAAGTACCATAATGTGCTTCCTGGACCCTTGAAGTAAAGATATTGATTTGTGTGATTCAGCCTTTCTTTGAATTCTGAAACTGATGGAAGTTGAAGTTATATCAGTCATATGCCAATGGCCTAATAGTCAGGATCCTAGCATCTAAATTTCTGACAAACAGGAAGAATTAAGTATCTAAGAAAAGGAGAATGTTGTGGCCAAGTACCAGGTCAATTAACTCAGACTTCCTGTAAGTGACATGAATTTATAACAGAAATCAGATTTTGATGGGTAGGATTTAAGTTAAAGTTCATGTTCTTCTGACTGAGTGTCACTGTTTACACTTCTTTGTTTGGGGATTTTTTTTCTGCTGATCAGTTGGTTTTGTTTGTATTTTTGCTGTTGCATATATGTTAAAGTTCTATGGACAGTGCTTCACTGCAGGCCTCTGCCTCTGTTTCCATCAGCTACTGGATGAAGGTTCTATGCTGATGATATTCAGGATATTCATCAGTTTGACTAGAAGACAAGGCCAGTTCAGTCACCCTCTCCTCTATTGCTTAGAGTCTTATCTGGGATCATTCTTGTGGATTACTGGTAATTTCTAGGGAGCCAGGTTTCTTGCTAGCCCCATAATGGCTCCCTCAGTCAAGATATCTCTTTCCTTGCTCTATCTCTGTCCATATAACTATCACATTCCCTCAAGTTCTCCATGCCCGTCCCCTTCTCCCTTCCACTTACCCTTCCACCCTCCCTTCTCCCCTCCAACCCCTATGTTCCCAATTTTGTCAGGCGATCTTGTCTATTTTGATTTCCAGGTGGATCTATATATGTTTTTCTTAGTGATAGCTTCTCTAGGATCATGAACTATAGGCTCAATATCCTTTGTTTATAGCAAGTATCCACTTATGAGTGAGTACATACCATATTCCTCTTTTTGAGTCTGAGTTACTTCACCCAGGATGGTGGGTTTTTTTTGTTTTGTTTTGTTTTGTTTTGTTTTTTGTTTAGCTCCATCCATTTGCATGCAAATTTCAAGATGTTATTATCTTTTATTGCTGAATAGTGCTCTAATATGTAAATGTTTTACATTTTCTTTATCCATTCTTTGGTTGAGGGGCATCTAGGTTGCTTCCAGGTTCTGGCTATTACAAATGATGCTGCTATGAGCATGTCTTTATAGTATGATTCAGCATCTTTTGGGTATATGTCTAAGAGTGGTATTGCTAGATCCTGAGGTACGTTGATTCCCAATTTTCTGAGAAACCACCATCCTGATTTTCAAAGCATTGTACAAGTTTGAATTCCCACCAGCAAGAGAGGAATGTTCCCCTTACTCCATATCCTCACCAGCATAAACTGTTATTGATGTTTTGATCCTAGCCATTCTGACAGTACTATGTATGTCATTGTAGATCAGCACACATGGAAAACAACAAAAGAATGGGCATATAGATTATTAGAAAGAGAAAGAGAGTTTAGAAATAGAAGTACAAGAATGTAACTATCTGATCTTTGCTAGAGGTACAGAGACTCTTTAGTGAGAAAAGGATAATTTTTCCACAAGTGATGCTATATCAAACAAATGTTTGTACTAAAAAGTGAAAATGACCTAGAAAAAAAGCTCTACCTATATTTCCAGGAAAATGAGTTATCTCAACATGAATAGTGAACACTATTGTGAAATGAAAAATCTAAAATATATTAGACAGTTATTAGAAAAATAAAGAAGCTATCTATAATTGAATCAGAAATATATTTTTCTATACATTCTAAGAAAAACAAGAATCTAGAAGAGATATCTGCCATTTTCTATTCATTATTACATTAATCTCAATTGCCAAGATATAGAAAGGTAACATGAAGAAAAAAGTATATGTTTAAAGCAAAATATGTAAGTACATATTAGTAAATATACTAATGGTGGAAACTAAATATATTGCCTATTCAGAAAAATTCAAAGAATACCGGCAATATCTGTCTCTTTCAGTCTAGAATTTTCCCTCAGACCTTCAGTGTGAACTTGCCAAACTGGTTTTCTGCCAAAGGGGAGAAATAGTGAACCAGAATGGGAAGAATAACTTTATATTTAGAATGCAGGCAAACAGGGTCCTAAGTAGTTATTATGATTAGACTCAACAATGCCAAGGAATGTAGACACTATGCTACATGCTGTTGTGGAAATCACACTTTATAATTTGTGGATTTTTAACTGAAACACAACACACAACTTTTTAAAGAAATCATTTAAATTTTAATTAAAAGGTAATTTATATAACTCATATCTCCCTCAAATTTCCAAGGGAAGTAAAAATATAAACAAACTCTTTTATACTAAAAAGAAGTATGAGACATTCCGTCTTTCTGTAATTCTGTAAAATAAGATGATTTTTCTTCATCGACTACATGGGGAAAGTGAAAGAAAGAGTACTAAGTGAAAATTGGGGAACCATAAATAAATTGCAGATATTGGATTAACCAGTGTTTTGTTAATAATAATGTATTAACACTGGCTCATTGTGAAAATACATTATATAAATATCATATATTAAAATACAAAAAAATATTTGAACCATAAATGGATTCTGAATAATATTTATATTTAGTCTATAAACCTAATATTCAAGTAATAATTTGTTTTCCTAAGATAATGAGTGTTCACAAGGAAAATGTAGGACGGATACATATGTTCTCATGAAATATTAAATCTTTACTCTAAAACTTCTCATATTTTTTCCATAACTGTTTATCTTTTCTCAAATTTAGAACTTGCTCTAAAATTTATATTCAACAAACCCTTAAATACTTCATAAATCTACAAAAATAACTCCAAAGCAAAAATCACCTATGAACTTTATAATTTTTGTTCTGTTTCTATGGTAATATATGCTTACATGAAGCCAATTAGGGGTAAAGCAGTGAATTTTTACGTATAATTATAGAAAGAAAAAGTCCCTTTAGGAAGGAAGACATGGTGACAGGCAGGGAATACATCAAGAAAGGACCAGGAAACTTATTTAATGCTTTGGAAACATGTTCAGGAAACAGGAAAAATATGAAGTGTATTCAGGTAAGTACTTCCTCCAGCAAAGCCCACCTTCTGAATTTTCCATAAACTTATCAACCACTGCCACACTTCACATTCAAAATACTGTACTGACCTCAGGAGAATTCAGCATATTCACTGAGTGACTGGTGCCAACATACAGAGGAGACCCAGACATGTTTGCACCTGCAATGCAGTATAACACTAGGGCAGAAGCTACCCTTTCTTTCTGCAGTGATCACATTCTATCAGCAACAAATGGTTTAACTGCACTGAGGGCCAGCCTTTGAAGAAGTGATATTTTCTGCAAGAAAAAAAAATTTAGATATTGTCAACTGATCAGATTTGACAGCCTCTATCCTCATATTTTTTGTGATGGAAGTGACTTTTCTTTGATTATGAGATTATTTATTTATATTTTGTTCTTAGCATGCATTAAAATGTGTTCTTTTCATATTTAAAGGTATATTCAAAACATAATATATTTCTTTGAAAAATTGTTAAAAATTGTCCTGCTTTACCTTATCATCAAAAGAAAAGG
Organism: Ondatra zibethicus; assembly: GCA_004026605.1. NCBI lineage: Eukaryota > Metazoa > Chordata > Mammalia > Rodentia > Cricetidae > Ondatra > Ondatra zibethicus. The sequence continues at coordinate 19,626 of PVIU01019415.1, forward strand.
AAAGTTGTAAGCTCAACAGATTCAGAGTGTTCTAAGAGAATGTGTTTCTGAGCACTATAGGAAGCTACATCATAAAGAGGTGAACAAAGATAACACCAATGGACATGCCAGAGTGGACAGAAAAAGCTGACAAAATTTCAACCTTACCCAAAGAACTACATATATGTGAGAAAGCCTGGGATTGGTAGAAGTTTGTCTAGTGCCAGAAAGACATCCCTGACAGTATACATAAAAGTAAAATTTTATAAACTGAACAGATTATATTTAGAAAAAAGTATGTATATAGGTATATATATACACACATACAATACTATTTAGTAAAATGGAGTCCATGAATTTGAATAAAAATGAAACAGATACATAGTGAAGGCAGAACATATTTTCAATTATTAAAATAATAGAAGAATACTTTCCAAACCTAAAGAAAGAGATTTTCATTCAGGTACAAGAAACACCAAATTATCAGTACTTTAAAAGAAATACCCCACAATATATAAAAGTTAAAAGATTAAAAATACAGAATGAAAGCAGCATATTGAATGTTTCAAGTGCAAAAAGCTAAGTCATGTTCTACCAGGAGATCCATCCAGAGGGGTAAATATGTGCCCGCCCAGCCTGCCGGGTGTCCCTGGAACGGAGCACAGGCAACCCTCCAATCCCCTAAACTTTCTGGCCATTAAGCGGGGTTTCTCCCGAGCTACTGGCTTTCCCTATTTATCCCACCCCAGCTTGCCCCAAAGCACCCTTCCCATCTGTGGAGTCATAGGATCCTCCAACTCAGCCGGCTTCGGGGCTGAGGGTCTGAGGACACAGTGGAGAGTGCAACTGCTGCAGGGATTACTTTGTTCCACAGAGCCTGCACCTACTAAGCCTGCCCTCTCGTCTTCGAGGTCCCTGACCAGCAAGTGGCCCTGCTCCTGTCCTTAGATCCACCACCACAGCCTACTTCAGGGTGGAGGGGATCTGAGAGCCAACTCTAGTGCTGAGGGGACTTAAGAGAGGGCAGACCAAGAAAAACCCCCAAGTACACAGTTAGCTACAACAAAGATCGGACCAAGCTGCCAAGACTCTCCTGACAGCATTTGAAGGAAGAGATGGGCAGGCGCCAATGCAAGAATTCATCCAACAACCTGAAAAACAACATGATAACACCAGAATCCAGGGAACATGCAAGAGGAATACTTGAACACCCTTATCCAGAAGAAGTAGAAGAAATCAAATTTAAACGTAACCTATGAAAATGATAGAGATTATTAAACAGGATGTGAAAACATCACTTGACAAAATGGATGAGAAGACTAATAAAAAGTTAAAGGAAATGAATGAATCCCTCAAAGATACCAAAGAAAACCAAGAAAAAGCAATCAAACAGATAATGGAAACAGTTCAAGACTTGAAAACTGAAATGGAGGCAATGAAGAAAACACAAGCCAAGAGATGGCTGGATAAGGAAAATCTGGGTAAACAAACAGGAACTATAGAGACAAGTATAACCAAGAGAATACAAGAGATAGAAGAAAGAATCTCAGACACTGAAGATCCTATAGAGGAAATTAACTCACTGATCAAAGAAAACAGCAAATCCAACAAATTCTTAAAAAAAAAATCCACGATCTGGGACACCAGGAAAAGACCAAGCCTAAGAATAATAGGGGGAGAAGAAGGAGAAGAATTCCAGCTCAAAGGCCCAGGAAATATATTCAATAAAATTATAGAAGAAAACTTTCCAAACCTAAAGAAGGATATTCCTATGAAGGTACAAGAAGCTTACAGAACACCTAATACACTGGATCAAAAAAAGAAAAACCCATCTCCTCACCATATAATAATCAAAACACAAAACATACAGAATAAAGAAAGAATATTGAGAGCTGCAAAGGAAAAAAGGTCAAGGACTTATAAAGGTAAACTTATCAGAATTACACCTGACTTCTCTATGGAAACCATGAAAGCCAGAAAGTCTTGGATAGATTTGCTGCAGACAATAAGAGACCATGGATGCAAGCCCAGACTACTACACCCAGCAAAGCTGGAGAAAAAAAGATATTCCAGGATAAAAACATATTTAAACAATATGTAGCAACAAACCCAACCTTACAGAAAGTACTAGAAGGAAAACCACAACCCAAGGAAGCTAACAACCCTCCACCACCACAACTCAAAGAAGGGAAACACACAAACTCTACCAACAAAAAAATAACCGAGTTAACAACCAATGGTAATTAATATTACTTAATATCAATGGACTCAATTCACCTATAAAAAGGCACAGGTTAAGAGAATGGAAACAAAAAAAAATCCTATATTCTGCTGTTTACAAGAAACATACCTCAACCACAAAGACAGACATTACCTCACAGTAGAGGGTTGGGAAAAGGTTTTCCAAGAAAACAGACCTAAGAAAAAAGTGGGTGTGGCTATACTAATATCTAACAAAATTGACTTCAAACTAAAATCAATCAGAAGAGATGGAGAAGGACACTTTATACTCATAACAGGAACAATTCAACAGGATGAAGTCTCAATCCTGAATATCTATTCCCCTAATATAAAATCACCTACATATGTAAAAGAAACATTACTAGAACTCAAATCACATATCAAACTCCACACTCTAATAGTAGGAGATTTCATCACTCATCTCTCACCAATGGACAGGTCAACCAGACAGAAACTTAATAGAGAAATAAGAGAACTAACGAAGGTAATGAATCAAATGGACTTACCAGACATCTATAGAAAATTCCACCCAAACAGGAAAGAATATACCTTCTTCTCAACCTCTCATGGAACCTTCTCAAAAATTGGTCACATACTCAGTAACATCATCCACAGATACAAAAAAAAAAAAAACAACTGGAATAACCACCTGTGTCTTATCGGTTCACCATGGAATAGAGTTAGAATTTAACAACAATTCTACCCCAGAAAGCCTAAAAATTCATGGAAACTGAACAGTCAACTATGGAATCATCCCTGGGTCAAGGAAGAAATTAAGACAGAAATTAAAGTCTTCCTTGAATTCAATGAAAATAAAGAAACAACATACCCAAACCTATGGGACACTGTGGAAGCAGTGCTAAGAGGAAAGTTCATAGCACTAAGTGCCCACATAAAGAAAACAGAGAAAGCTCACATGACAGATGTAACAGCACAGCTGAAAGCTCTAGAAAAAAAAGAAGCAGAATCACCCAGGAGGAGTAGAAGACTGGAAATAATCAAACTCAGGGCTGAAATCAACAAAATAGAAACACAGAAAATAATCCAAAGAATCAGCGGAACAAAGAGCTGGTTATTTTAAAAAATCAACAAGATTGACAAACACATATCCAAGCTAATAAAAGGCAGAGAGAGAAAACACAAATTAACAATATCAGAAATGAAAAGGGGTATATAACAACAGACACTGAGGAAATTCAGAGAATCATTAGGCTTTACTACATAAAGCAGTATGCCAGAAAGCTGGAAAATGTAAAAGAAATGGACATTTTTTAAGATGAGTACAATATAACAAAATTACATCAAGACCAGGTGAACAATTTAAATAAACATATAAGTCATTAGGAAATAGCAACCAAAAAAGCCCAGGACCAGATGGTTTTAATGCAGATATCTACCTTAATTTCCAAGAAGAGCTGATACCTGTACTCCTAATGTGTTTAACATAATAGAAACTGAAGAGTCATTACCAAACACTTTTTATGAAGCTACAGTTACCCTGATACCAAAATCAGACAAAGAATCAACCAAGAAAGAGAATTACAGACCAATATTGCTCATGAACATTGATGCAAAATTACTCATTAAGACTGAATCCAAGAACACATCAAAAAATTACCCATCTGATCAAGCAGGCTTCATTGCAGAGATGCAGGGCTGGTTCAACTTAGGAAAATCTATCAATGTAAACCACCATATGAATAAACTGAAAGAAAAAAACATATTATTATTTCATTAGATGCTGAAAAAGCATTTGACAAAATTCAACACCCCTTTATGATAAAGGTCTTGGAGAGATTAGGGATACAAGGATCATATCTAAATAGAATAATAGCAATATACAGCAAGCTGACAGCTAACATCAAATTAAATGGAGAGAAACTCAAAACAATTCCACTAAAATCAGGAACAAAACAAGGCTAACTACTCTCTCCATATCTCTTCAACATAGTACTTTAAGTTCTAGCAATAGCAGTAAGACAACATAAGGAAATCAAGTGAATCTGAATTGGAAGGGAAGAAGTTAAACTTTTGTTATTTGCATATGATATGATAGTGTACATCAGTGACTCCGAAATCTCTGCCAAAGAACTTCTACAGCTGATAAATACCTTCAGTGATGTGGCAGTATACAATATCAACTCAAAGAAATCAGTAGCCCTCCTATACACAAAGGATAAAGAAGCAGAGAGGGAAATCAGAGAAATTTCACCTTTCACGATTGCCATAAATAGCATAAAGTATCTTGGGGCAATACTAACCAAGGAAGTGAAAGGTCTATTTGACAAGAACTTTAAGGCTTTGAAGAAATAAATCGTAGAGGACACCAGAAAATGGAAGGAACTCCCATGCTCTTGGATTGGTAGGAGCTACATAGTAAAAATTGTAAATCTACCAAAGGCAATCTATAAATTCAACAAAATCTCCATCAAAATTATCACAAGCATTGAGAGAACAATAATCAACTTTATATAGAAAAACAAAAATCCCAGGATAGCCAAAACAATACTATTCAATAAAGGAACTTCCAGAGGCATTACCATCCCTGACTTCAATCACTATTACAGAGCTACACTGATGAAAACAGCTTTGTATTGCCATAAAAACAGAGATGTTGACCAATGGAATCAAATCAAAGACCCAGATATTAACCTACAAACCTATGAACACCTGATTTTCAACAAAAGAGCTAAAATTTTACAATGGGAGAAAGAAAGCCTCTTCAACAAATGGTGCTGGCATAACTGGATGTCAACCTGTAGAAGAATGAAAATAGATACATACCTATCTCCATGAACAAAACTCAAGTCCAAATGGATTAAAGACCTCAATATGAATCCAACCACACTGAATGTGATAGAAGAGAAAGTGGGAAGTAGCTTGCAATACATGGGCACAGGAGACCACTTCCTACGTATACACCAGTGGCACAGACCATAAGACCAACAATGAATAAATGGGACATCCTGAAACTGAGAAACTTCTGTAAAGCAAAGGACACTGTCATTAAGACAAAAAGGCATCCTACTGAATGGGAGAAGTGCTTCACCAACCCCACATTAGACAAAGGTCTGATCTCCAAAATATATAAAGAACTTAAGAAACTAGACATTAAAATTCTAAATAACCCAATTAAAAAATGGGGTACTGATCTGAACAGAGAATTCTCAACAGAGGAAGTTCAAATGGCAAAAGATACTTAAGTTCATGTTCAACTTCCTTAGCCATCAGGGAAATACAAATCAAAACAACGTTGAGATACCATCTTACACCTGTCAGAATGGCTAAAATCAAAAACACCAATGATAGCCTATGCTGGAGAGGATGTGGAGTAAGGGGAACACTCATCCATTGCTGGTGGGAAGGCAAACTTGTGCAACCACTTTGGAAATCAGTGTGGTGGTTTCTTAGGAAATTGGGAATGAACCTACCTTATGATCCAGCAATACCACTCTCGGGAATATACCCAAGAGATACCCAATCAAAAACATTTTTTCAACTATGCTCATAACAGCATTATTTGTAATAGCCAATACCTGGAAACAACCTAGATGCCCCTCAATGGAAGAATGGAAAAAGAAAGTATGGAATATATATACATTAGAATACTACTCAGTGGTAAAACAATGACACCTTGAATTTTGCATGCAAATGGATGGAAATAGAAAACACTATCCTTAGTGAGATAACCTAGTCCCAAAAAGATGAATATGGTATGTACACAGTCATTAGTGGACTCTAGCCATAAGCAAAGGACACTGAGTCTATAGTTCACAAGCCTAGAGAAGCCAAATATCAAGGTGAACCCAAAGAAAAACTTATATAGATCCTTCTGGAAATTGGAAGCAGACAAGATCACTGGGAAAAAGTTGGGAGTATGGTGGTGGGGATAGGGATGGGGGTGGGGTTAGTGGAAGGGTAGTGGGTAAAGAGAAAGGAAAATTGGGGAGAACGTGGGGGAGTGGGAGTGTTGAGATGGAGGAAGGACGGATATAGGAGTAGGGAAGAAGGGAGCCATTTTAGGGTTGGCAAGAGACTTGGCTCTAGAGGGGATCCCAGGTGTCCACAGGATGTCCCCAGCTGGATCCTTCGGCAGCAGAGGAGAGGGTGCCTGAACTGGCCTTGCCCCATAATCATGCCGATGATTTTCTCAAATATCACCATAGAACCTTCTTCCGGCGATGAATGGAGATAGAGACAGAGACCCACATCAGAGCACTGGACTGAGCTCCCAAAGTCCAGCTGAAGAGCAGAAGGAGGGAGAAGATGAGCAAGGAAGTCAGGACTGCGAGGTGTTGGTCCACCCACTGAGATAGTGGGCCTGATCTAATGGGAGCTCACTAAATCCAGCTGGACTGGGACTGAATGAGCATGTGATCAAACCAGACTTTCTGAATGTGGCTGACAATGGGGTCTGACTGAGAAGCCACTGATAATGCCACTGGGTCTTGTTTCTACTGCATGTACTGGCTTTCTGTGACCCTAATCTATTTGAATGCAAACCTTCCTAGGCTTGGATGGAAGGGGGAGGACCTTGAACTTCCCACAGGGCAGGGTAACCTGCTCTCTCTTAAGGCAGGAGGGGGAAAAAGGAGGGCTAGTGGGGGAGTGGGAGGGGAATGGGAGGAGGAGAGGAAGTGGAAAGTTTTGAATGGAAAAAAAATGCTAAGTCATTTATGCAGGTAGAAACTTCAGTGTAACACATCATTCTTGAAACATGTTTAAATATGGAAGGGTCTGGAAAGACATACTCCGAATTCTAAAAGATGTTACTAGCAACTCAGACTATTAACCCCAGTGAAAATATTCACATAAATTGAAGGGTAGAGAATTTTTTTCCAAGAATAAAGTAGGTTATAGAATTTAAGATATTTGAGATACCTATACATAAGATGATTAATCCTAAAGAGAAGATCAAATATAGAGGTCTCAGTGAATAAACAAAGCTATGAAAATTAATCAGAAGAAGACAAATAAATCATGACAAACTTAAGAAAATGACAAGACTTTATAGATATCATTAAATAATAATTCTTAATATTAAAAGAATCAATTCTGCAGTAAAAAGTGATAGACTCAAAAATGTTATTAGAAAATGATTTGTGAGAGAGTACCTTCACCCTGTAGAGCAACAGATATGAATATGCACCAAGAAAAAAGAGATATCTATGAGCAAGACATGGCAGATCCTTTGTAGGAGTCCTCCTGAATTCTATCTTATGTATTTTTCATATATTCATTATTGGAATTATCATTTGCCTATATGATAATCTAGGGAGTAGAAGAAGAGCCACAGCAGTGGGTCAGCATAGGCTGTAAAAGGCAAAGGCTCATCCTTCACTATATTAAAGGAAGAGTAACAGTAGCAGGTCAGGAGAGATCACTGGAGGCAGAGGCTCCACCTATATCAATTGGAGGAAGGGGTGAGCAGCAGGTTTTCTGACTGGAGTAACACAAACTTTAAAGGCCCAAGAACCCAGAGCGCATCATATGCACCTCGTCCACCCATCACAGTTGAAGAAGCAGGACGGCAGAATCCCAAGAGACACAGGTACCACCTGCACCAATTGGAAGAATAATCAACACCTGTAACTGTAACTACCCCAAAGTCACATGGGGAGATAGTAGTGTGAGAATACATTTGTAGTAATGAGTCAAGACGGGTTCCTTGAACCCAGCTAGCTTAACCCCCAAAATAACCACACAGAAATTGTATTAATTAAATTACTGCCTGGCCCATTATATCTTGCCTCTTCTTGGCCAACTCTCAAATCTTGATCTAACCCATTTCTATCAATCTGTGTTTACTGAGGTCGTGGCTTACTGGGAAAGATTCAGCATGTCTGACTCTGACGACTCCATGGCAGCTCTCTGCCTGCCTCCTTTCTCCCAGCATTCAGTTCTCTTTTCCCCACCTATCTAAGTTCCATCCTATTGAAATGCCAAGGCAGTTTCTTTACTCAACCAATGAAAGCAACACAAATAGAGAAGGACCTCCTACACCATTTCCCCTTTTCTGTTTAAACAAAAAAGAAAGGTTTTTACTTTAACATAGTAAAATTACATATAACAAAGCAGTTATCAAGCAAGAACTACAGTTACCATATTTAGATCTATTTTATATTTTATCATAACAATGAAAACTATAACTATAACACTCTATCTATTCATTGACTTGATCAAAGTCTCCAGAAGGTTATAATATTACCTAAGTAAATGAGAAGTAAGCAACTTCCAATACTCTAGAAGTGACAGAGACATCTCACTTCCTGGACAGTCACCTAAAGTTATTTTGTACCATTGGGGCATCCATTTTCAGCCTACAGGCCCATAGTATTCAGCAGACTTTTTCATGAAGCAGGAAATTTCACAGACAGTTTAATCACTTTCTTCTGTATCCTGCAGAGTATCTTGCAGACTCTTTCATGAACCAGGAACCCCGAAGGATCATTTCACCATTAGACAAGTTCAGCAGTCCTCTCTCTGTAGGTTCCTCATGTCCAGTTTATGCAACAGTCCAGGCAAGAGCAGTTTCTTGTCTAAATGGCTAACAAACTCCATAAGGAGTCTCTTCGATGCCCATCTTCCTCTTGAAGTAGATTGGTGCTGCCAGGAGCAGACATGTCTCATTGTCATGAAAGGCACTAAGTTATTAAAACATTAAATGCCATATTCTGTAGTCTTTGAAAGATATGAAGAATGCTTATTTAACTGAAATATGTCTCTCTATATCTAGAAAATCTAACTAACATGACTACAAGCTTGACTATTATAGATAACTATCTATTAACCTATATTTCTTAATTATACATTACATTTTAAATGAACTATACAATCACAATAACTTAATCAAGATCAGAAATATATATATACATATATATACATAATTGAACTTAAATTTATATCAATAAAGCAAAATTTATACCAGTGTAAATTATAAATTATTCATATCTATATAATATCCCCCTTTGAATGTAAAAGAACATTTATAACCAATATTTGGGAATATGGCCATAGTTTTTTCTCTCCAAACTTCTTCCTGCTGTATGGGGGGACTGTTAATCAGGTCTTTCATGGTGTATCCTGGGTTCCAGGTTCATCTCAGTTAGCAGTTGATTGAAGTAATTTTTTTGAGGGTGTTTATGGCAACCTTTCAGGAGGGCATGGTCTATCATACCATATTGGTCTAGAAGCAATCCACAGGGTCTCATCCTCTGTGAAAACAAAAGAAGAACCTCTTTTCCAAAGCATCATATCCTTAGACCCAAATTTTGAAGTCAAGATACCTGTAGAAAATATATGCTGGTTTAGTTTGGCAGCCCATACAATGAAATGTTTGTCTGTACTTAGGTCCTTCACAGTCAAAAATTTTAAAGAAAACACAATAAAATACATAATCCAGACTCTCTGTGAATTTTCCATGTTTTCATGGCTTATTTTTTTATTTCTTTTAATCTATAACTATCTGTACTCTGTCTCTTTAAAGACTTTACCCTTTTTTTAAAGCATTAACTTTATTTTATGAGCCTCTATACTCTTTATTTCTTTTCTCTTTCAAGCCTATGTACATTTATCTAACACAATGACCCATTTTGAGGTCTTTCATGTTTGAATCTCTTTTATTGTGAATCTGTAATTCTTTGCTAACCAGGAGTATTTCTTAAAATGTTAAGCACTTCTTAAACACTTAAGTTGTGCCATGTAGGGGTAATATGGTACCACCTGTTTCCTGCCTAAACATTAACTGTGCTGTTATTATGATAATTACAATATTTCCTGCCTGAGATCAGCACAGTTCAGCATGGCGGAGCCACTCCTTCCTCAGAGCCATTTGGTGCCCCTGAGTGCAAGTTCCAGGCACACAGCAGTCCACATTGCCATCAAGCAAGCCATAGCACTTTATTCACAAAACCCCATCCGAATTCTCTGTCTCCCACAAGAGCTAGAGATTGCTCTGGTAGAAAGAAGGTATATTAAAATAGCTGTGGCCTTTTTTTTCCTGCTACAGCTGAATAAGGAAAATCTCTCTTAAAGCAGATGCGGCAAGCCACCAGCAAACAGCGAGAAGCTGTGTTAAACTCTGTACTTTATTTTCTCTTTGGTATAGAATTTCTTTTTAAGCCCTCTTAGGTTTTATGTGGAGTTAGTAGACCACGTTGGAGCACCAATCTGTAGTAATGAGGTGAGCTGCATTCCTGGCACCTGGCTAGCTTAACCCCCAAAATAACCACACAGAAATTGTATTAATTAAATTGCTGCCTGGCCCATTATATCTAGCCTCTTCTTGACCCACTCTTACATCTTGATCTAACCCATTTCTATTAATCTGTGTTTACCATGAGGTCGTGGCTTACCGTGAAAGATTCAGCAAGTCTGACTCTGGCGACTCTATGTCAGCTTTCTCTGCCTGCCTTCTTTCTCCTAGCATTCAGTTCTCTTTTCCCCACCAATCTAAGTTCTGCCCTATCAAAATGCCAAGGCAGTTTCTTTACTCAACCAATGAAAGCAACACAAATACAGAAGGCCCTCCTACACTATACATTCAACAACATGAAGGCACCACTAGAACCCACTGGTTCTACAACCACACTGATGACACAGAAGAAAACAACCTTAAAATAATTTCATTAAGATAATAAAGGCCCTTTAAGAGGAAATGAGAACTTCATTTTAAAAATATTGAGAAAAGGACAAATAAAAAAGTAGAAGTAAAAGGTCCTTAATGTAAGCCAAGAAAGACAAGAAAAAATTAAACAAGGGAAGTAAACAGTTTAAGACTTGAGAACTGAAATAGAGGCAATAAAGAAAGCACAATTTAAGGAAATACTGAAAATGGAAAATCTGGGTAAATAAATAGGAATTACACATGCAAGAATAACCAACAGAATACAAGAAATGGAAGAGAGAATCTCAGGTTTTGAACATATGATAGAAAAATAGGTTTATTGGTCAAATAAAATACTAAATCCAATAAATTCTTGAATCAAAACAATCAGGAAATGTGAAACATCATAAAAAAATCTAACCAAAGAATAATAGGAATAGAAGAAGGAGGAGAATTCCAGTTCAAAGGCAAAGAAACATATTCAACAAAATCATAGAAGAAAATTTTCCCAACCTAAAGAATTCTATCCCTATGAAGATAAAAGAAGCTTACAGAACACCAAGTAGATTGGATCAAAAAGACCCCATGCAACTTAATAATCAAAACACTAAACATACAGAATAAAGAAAGAATACTAAGAACTGCAAAGAAAAGGACAAGTAATATATAAATGCAGAGCAATCAGAATTATAAAGAAATTCTCAATGGAAACTATTCAATTGATAATTTCAACACTAAGAGAGACAGATGCCACAATAGACTACAATATCCAGAACAAACTTCATTAACCATAGACAGAGAAAGCAAGTTATTTCATAAAAAAATCAGATTTAAACTATACATATCCACAAATTCAGCCATGAAGAACACACTAGAAGGAAAACTCCAATTCTAGGAAGTAGGCTACACCAAGAAAAACACAGGCACTAGATAGCAATAGATAATCTCACAACAGCAAAGTCCAAAGAAGGGGAAAACCCACACACACTATCACCATCAACAACTAAACCAAAAATAAGAGGAATTACAGTTGCTGGTGATTAGCATCCTTTAATATCAATGGACTCAATTTACCTATAAAAGATAGAGTGTAGTAGACTGAATATGAAAATAGGAGCCATCCTTCTCCTGTATACAAGAAATGCACCTCAACTTCAAAGACGGCCATTACTTCACAGTAAAATATTGGGATAAGATTTTTCCATCAAATGGAACTAAGAAACAAGCTGATGTAGCTATGCTCATATCTAACAAGATAGATTCAAACTAAAATTAATAAAAAGAAGTGGTGAAGGACATTTCATATTCATCACAGGAAAAAAAAGCTCATTGAGACAAAGTCTCAATTCTGAACATATGCTGCAAATACAAGGGCACCCGTATTTATGTAAAATATGTAAAAAGCACAACTAAAGAATAAATCAGATATCATGCCCTAATAGTGAGGGACTTCAACACCCCACTGTTACCAATGGACAGGTCAGCAAGACAGAAAATCAACAGAGTTAAGGGAACTAACAGATATTATGACTCAGGCTTAACAGACATCTATAGAACATTACACCCAAACACTCACTCACAAAAATATCTTTTTCTCAACACCTCAAAGAACATTCCCTAAAATTGACTACTCACTCTGAAACAAAGCAAATCTCAATAAATACAAAACTAGTTGAAATAATTCCCTGTATCTTACCTTATTACCATGGCTTAAACTTAGAATACAACAACAATACAAATTGCAGAGTGCCTATAAACTCATGGAAACTGAATAATGCTCACATGAATTGAGCCAAGGAAGAAATATTGAAAGAGATTAAAGATTTCCTAAAATTCAATGACCTTGAATGCACAAAATAACCAAAGTTATGGGATACCATGAAAGCACTGATAAAAGGAAAATCCAAAGAACTAAGTGCATACATAAAAAATCTGGAGAAATCTCACACTAGGGAAAGCATACCTGTAAACTCTAGAACAAAAAGAAGCAAAATCATCTATGAGGAAGAGACACAAATAATTAATCAATATGAGGGTTGAAATTGATAAAATATAAAGGGAACAATACAAAGATTAGTGAAATGAGGAGTTTGTTCTTCGAGAAAATCAACAAGACAGGCAACCCCTTATCCAAACTAACCAAAAGGAAAAGAGAGTATGAAAATTAGCAAACTCAGAAATGAAATGTCCCACATGACAACAAACAATGAAGATATCCAGAGAATCATTAGTTCATTCTCAAAAACCTGTACTCAACAAAACTGAAAAATATAAAGAAATGTACAATTTTCTGGATAGGTACAATACCAAAATGAATTCAAGATCAGATCAAAATTTAAATACACCTATAGCCCATAAGGAAATAGAAGCAGTCATTAAAAGTCACCCAACCAAAACAAGCCCGGGGCCAGATGGTTTCAATGCATAATTCTACAAGAATTTCAAAGAAAATCTAATATCAATACTCCTAAGATTGTTCCATACAATAGACACAGAAGGAACTTTGACAAACTTGTGTTATGAGTTGATAGTCACCCTGATACCCAAACAACACAAATACAAAACAAAGACAGAGAATTACAGACCAAAGGTTTATTTATTTGTTCATGTTCTTTAGAATTTGCTGGTGTGAGATTATCTATTGATAGTGTTGTAAGGGTATAGTTAACTTCCTGGAGTTGGAGTTTTCCTTCTAGTACCTTCTGTAGGTTTGGGTTAGTGGACAGACACTATCTAAATTTGATTTGCTTTCTCTATCTATGGTAATTGACAGTTTTGCTACAATTTCTGAAGTTATAAGCCTGGGATTCCTAGACCTGGCCTGTCCTCTGGGGTTCTTAGGAGCAGCTTCGACTCCCATATGGCAGTCAGGGATATGGGTCTGAATATGGAGCCCAGAAGAAGGGGTGCAGTCTGGTATGGCTAGACAGGTTTTAAGGAGTGTTAGCTGGGATTGGCCAGTTGCTTATGTAACATTCCTTGATCTTCCCTGGCCTCGGGTAAAACCTAAAACCTCTTTTAAAGTAGTTGGCAGGGATAAAGGAGCCTAGTGTGTGTGTGTGTGGGGGGGATGCTGTCTGGGGTTATTGAACAGACTAAAAGCAGTTTATCAGGTGATGGACAGTGTTTTCCCTGGTCTCTCTAGGATGTCTCTGGCCTCCAATAGAGCTGTCAACCTGTGAGACTTATTGTGGAGCTCAGAGCATGGTGTGCAGTTTGGAGATACTGGGGTTTTTTAAAGGAGTGTTAGTGGACAGAGGGCAGTTCTTACCTGGGGGTACCTAAACCTATCCTGGCCTCTGGTAAAGCAGAAATATTATCCTGAATTTGTAGATCAGGATACAGAGGCAGGTGTGGAGGGTACAGTGGTGGTACTGTGTGTGTAGTCTGGGATTTTCAGGAAAGCTTAAAGAGGTTTATCAAGTGGTGGGCAGTGCCTACCGTGGGGTCCCTATATATGGAAACCATCAAAATATTCTTATTTGCAGGTAATATGAATATGTACAAAAAGACTCTCAATAATTTACCACAATAAGGATGTGAAATAAGTCAAATTTTAAGCACCTTAAGATACATACTAAAAGAGAAGGTAAACATATCTACAAATTAACTGGGTAGAAAATTAACAGAAAAGTTAGCAGCCTTCATATTTCCCAAATATAAACATATGAAGAAAGAAATGGGGGTGCTCATCTTATTTACTATAGCTTAAAAAATGCCTTGGAATAGCACTACCAATGGGAGGAAAAGATTTATACAATGAAGACTTTAAACAATTGAAGAATAAAATTGAAGAAGATACCAGAAAATGGAAAACCCTCCCATGGATTTATAGGTTTACTAATGTGAAAAGGGCCATCCTACAAACAATGATCTACATATTCAGTGCAAGCCCATAAAAATTCTTCCTAGAAATTGAAAAAAATATTCTGCGCTGAAACACAGAAGGCACAAGATAATCAAAACTGTTTTGAACTACAAAATAACTGATGTTGGAATAATCATGATTTCAAGTTAATACTACAAAACTGAAGTAATAAAACCAGAAGAGTGTTGGCATAAAAACAACCCAGTACATTAGTACATTTTGCGATAGAATTGAATGGAGGACCCAGATATAAATACATACCACCACAGTCAACTTATATTTCACAAAGAGTTGAACAACTCTTGCTGGAAAAATGACTTTATAATCAATAAATGTATCTATTCTGACTGAATAACCATATGTACCAGAATGAAACTAGATACTTCTCTCTTACATTTCACAAAATTCAACTCCAAGTGATCCAAGAACATCATCATAAACCTGATGATAGAGGAGAAAGTAAGAAACATGATTCAAATAGTAGGCAGGAGAGAAGATTTTCAGTACCAAATACTGGTAGCACATGCACAGAGACTAATGACTGATACATGAGACGTCATAAAATTACAAAGTTTCTTTATTTCATAAGCCACCATCATTTTAGTAAAAAAGCAGCCTATAGAGTTTGTAAATATACTCACCATATTTACATGTATCTAGAAGTTTCTAGAAGGTACAAACTAAATACTAAGAAAACAACCAATTCAATCAAAAATTACAGTATGGAGTAAGCAGAAAGTTTTCAAAATGAGAGCTCGAGACAACAAAGACATATGTTTTAAATGTTAAAATTTAATGGCCTTTGGGAAAATGCACATTAAAACTACTTTTGAAATTTTATTTTACCCAGTTAGAATGGCTAAGACCAAGAATGTGAAGAAATTCTTGAATGAATATAAGCAGAGAGAATACTTAATCACTTGTTGGGAATGCAAGCTGTCATGGTCACTGTGGAAGCCAGTGCATGATCCCTCTAAGACCTAGGACTGTATCTCCCATTTCACCTGGATACACTTCTCTTCAGCATATTTCCAAAGGATTTTATTTTGTGCTAGAGAGACTTGTTCATCCATGTCACTGTTGCCTTATCGACCAGGGCCAGGAAACAGAAACAATATATATCCATCAGTTTACTAATAGATAATGAAAACATGGTTCACAAGTACAATAAAATATGCCAAGTTATAAATAAAAAATGAAATTCACACGTAAGAGTTTGGGCTGAAATAATCATGTTAAGTGATATAATCCTGACTCAAAAGTCAAGTGGTGTATATTCTCTGTCATACATGGATTCTAACTTTGAACTGGTATGTTTGTATTTAAATGGGATTACCCACAGAAAGCAGAAAACTTTCAAGGCTATTGTAAGGATTTCAAAGAAAAAAGGTAATTAACATGGGTGGCATTGAATAGGAAAAGGACAATGATAGAACAGTAATGATTAAATAGGGTTTCAGATGGAATGGCAGGAGGAACATGAGGAGGAATAACTAAAACTAAAACCTTTGAAATTGTGACATGGAAAACCCACTCCTATATAAGCTTCCTAAATTAAATTATAAAGGGGAGTTAAATGTCATTAATCTATATTGGAAAGACAATACTTCCTCCCACAACAATTGGGAATCCAATGAAAACCTAAGTGTCAGGTAGAGGTTATTGTTGTTTTAGGTACTTATCAATGAGCTTTCACGTATTCTTTTGAGTCTAAGATTATATTTCCATTTCTCTGTTAACTAGTGCTGACAATTGCAATCATTAGAGAAATCAAGTTGGTTCTGACCTGGAAGATCCATCTTTACTTGCTTTTTTTATAGTGTTGGAAGGTTCTATGTATGTCACTCAAGAAGAAAAGTCGACAGACTTATTCATCATTGAAACCGGTGAGTTATAATAATAACATGTATAAAAATATGGGAGCGCATCAATCCACCTGGACTGGGACTGAATGAGCATATGATCAAACCAGACTCTCTGAATGTGGCGGCGAAAGTTGGCAGATGGAGAACCCATCAACAATGACACCAGGACCTATCTCTTCTGCATGTATTATCTTTTTGAGAACCGAGTCTTTTTGAATGCACTCCTTCCTAGGCCAGGAGGGATGGGGGTGGGCCTTGGACT